>JAOVVA010000029.1:7005325-7019152 GCA_028565275.1 Leiocassis micropogon | reverse complement strand
TTGTCAGTGCTACTCTGGTCTCTCAGGCATCAGAGGGGAACGAAAATGCTTACACAGAATACAGTACATATATATATGTGATAATTGTGAAAATCGAATTATAGGGGGTTATCTAAATGATTTTATAATAAAAAAAACAAAAATCAACTTATGCACATTAAATCAGTCTTTTCACACCTTATTCGCTCATTTGGAATCACTTCTTTCCATCTATCTGGTCTCTGCTTCCTGTTATTGTTAACGTTTGCTACACGGCTTATTGGTTTGACCCAGTCCTGTTTTTTATTTTTTTTCCCTACAGTGTGGTCGTCTCTCTCTGGTTCTTATTAAACGACTTTTGTTCACCACTTCTGGGAGCTTGGTTTCATTTTTGTTTGTATCTGGTTTTAGTGTGATTTCTGACTGTGTCTGTATTTCTGTTGATTGATTATAAGTTAAGTTCAGCCTTTATTCATCACACATACATTACCACAGAGTATCCAAGCTTCTTGTTAGTAGGCAGGGGTCAGAGCACAGGGTCAGCCATTTTTACGGCGCCCCTGGAGCAGACAGGGTTAAGGGCCTTGCTTACGGGCCCAACAGCGGCAACCTGGCGGAGCTGGGGCTCAAACCGCAGACCTTCCGATCAGTAACTCATAGCCTTTACACACTGAGCCACCACTCCCCACTGATTATGCATATATCAACAATTTAATCATTTCTGCCTCTCTAACCACATACTATAAAAGTGAATCTACATAGATGTTCATTCTGCAACATGTTACAACTTATCCTCTGGTCTTGTTCCAGGCTTTAACTGTTTCGGTGAGTCTGTGTCCACTGTGGCCTCAGGTTCCTGAGACTAATAGTTAAAAAAAAAAACAAGCAGCACATACGAATCAGTGCCGGCAACACAGCATAGGTCAATGATGATTGAAAAAGTAAATATGTGCTTATATGAAAGCCTTGCCGGTGTGCCTTAACAGGGATGCTTCAGAATCAATCTGTGTATTTGAGTTTTCAGATACAGTATGTCCGGTAGAACGAAAGTTATCATTACTTTTATAACGTGTTTAAATTTACCACTACCGGAATAAATTTAATTCATATATTTTAGTCATGTTTGTATAGTTTGGTAAAATGAAATAAAATCCAGTTCATCCTAATGCCCATGTTGTGCTGAAAAAAAAGATATGTCACTCTACAGTATATTGCACAATCCTGAGCTCTATCTATTTTATTTATTTAAAAAAAAAAAAACAGCAAAACAAAAATGGTTAAAATGCTCTGAGTTTTTATGGACTACTAAAGTGTTTAATAAAGTGTTTTGAGTTACTGGAACATTCATACCCTTTCTGCCAGCTTGAACTGGTTCCACCTGCATCATTCTGTTTAAGCTCTAAAGGCCCTTGTGAACTTGAGATCATGATATCTGCTAAACTAAAAACAGTGTAATAGATTAATTGCTTTAAAAGAATTTTATAGTGTATTGTTGCTTGTACCATACATGAGCAGTGACAATAAAGTTGTATCTGATGAAATGTTATCTATCTATCTATCTATCTATCTATCTATCTATCTATCTATCTATCTATCTATCTATCTCAGAAAGAGAGAAAGAACAAGAATAGGAGGCTTGTGAGGATGATTTTGACAGATCCTGACCAGACTGAATTCAGAATTGTCAATCTGTCTCCCTCTCTTTCTCTCTCTCTCTTTCTCTCTCACTTTCTTTACCTGTCTTGCTCTGTATGTATGTATGTAGTTTGAAATCTCATTTATTGCCCTCCTTCATGATGCATACCCCATGCTGAAAAGTCCTTTTTTTTTACTTTGAACTGCCAGTTCTATAAGCAGGATTGCAGCTTATTAAAACCCAGTCTGACGTGATCCAAGCTGAAAAGAAGAACATGCAATGAACTGGCTAAAAATGCATCAAACACAATATAATTTATTTATAATGTTTCAAATTAGCCTGATAAACCTTTTCTACTTGATCTTTCTATCTCTCTTTCCTGTTTAATAAATTTAGGTTAGAACTGAGTTAAAAAAAAAAAAAAAATTCTCACACTCTCACACTCACCTACAGTACCTCTGCCTGTGCTTTGCCAGTCTTCCATGTCTCGCTGGTGAGATTGCCCTTCATTATCACCTTCGCATGTTCTTATATTGTAGACTCAAATCTGTCACAGATTTTTTTCTTTCTGTATAGATGCTTCTGTGTACTGACTCTTGAGTATTTTTGCCACTTACCTGTCTTTCGCTGTTTTTTTTTTTATCATAGGCTGTGTATGAAATTTTGCTTCCCCTACAGTAGATAACCTTACCACCTACAGTATGTGGACACCTGTATTACTGCCCACTCTCTTTCCAGATGCTTTAGTGTTGTGAACTATTGCTACCTCTAGTGGGTGAAACCAGCTGTTTTTTTTTTTTTTGTACCCATTTTTTTTATTTTTTTTGCCCTTGGATGAATGATCAGATCAGACAGAAGGAGTGAGTAGATCAAGGCTGCATGCTTGTGGCATGCACAAGTACTGCAAAGAAATTATAGGAATTCCTTGAATTTGCCAAGTTATTTCGCTTAATTATAGGGTTATAGTTATTCTTACCTCACATTGTGGAAACATGTTAATGTTACTATATTGTTCCTCTTTATGCCTGATTTCCAGGGATTTATTCTTATTTCAACGGAACTGTCATAATGGTTGCAAAAACTCTTGTCAGAGATGGAAACTGTACTTGTTTTTGTTCTGCTCTGCTGCTTAGGCTTTTGAATGGCATTCTAGTAAAAAAAACAACAACCAAAAAAAACACCCCAAATGCCTGCAATCTTAATATGCATTTGCTGAACGTAAGCTGAAAAACAGTGTAATATTAGATTAATTGCATACTTTTAAAAAGCTTTATGGTGTATCTTTCTGTGCCAAAAACTCAATTCGATTATATTTTATAAGACTTGATATAAAAACCGATATATAAAACGGCCTATTAATACTCACATTCTGTTACAGAAACTATTTATGTAGTGTGTCTGTATTCAGTGATCATACACCATAAGACGAGTCTTGATAACCAAATGCACAATTTATTAGTATACTTTTACATGTTATTTTTCACTTTAAACAGAACTGTAAAGTAGGCCACGTTACACCTAGGGAATAGGTATAAAAATTTAAGATATGCCCTAATACTCTACAGTATATATTTAGATAATGAAAAAAACGTGTAGAAAAGCACATCTCAGGACTCATGACGCTGCTTCCATCAGCGTTCACGTTTCCAAATCTGTTCTTGACCAGTTGATCTTGGCCATCCCAAGCGTCATCTGGAACTTTTATCACTGCTGTCCTGACTATTTGTGTGAGGGGTATGTGAGTTATACACTAGTCCTCGGCACTCTCAGCCTTGGCCTGTTATCGTTAACAGATGTTAAAGTCAGGACTCTCTTTCACCAACTTTTGCCAACTTTCCCTACCACACCTGTCTAACACCTGTCTTTCACACAACCTATCCGTAGTTTAGCAAAAACAAGGCTTGTCTAGCCTTGCTCACCTTATAAGCTCGGCAAATCAATCATGTAAGTTGGCTGTTTGCCTTCTTCCAAATGGTTGTAGGCTATTCCCAAATATTGTCTATATAAACTTCAGTTAATCATCCACAGGTGAAATGTGTGTTTATACTTCTCAGGCAGTTAGTAAAAAGATTTACACATTGTATTTATATGTCCCTGTTGTGAGAATATAAAGAATGACATTGCATTTACATTTGTTTAGGTTTCTAAATAATTAAAATTAAAATACAAGATTAATGTGTTAAATGGTGCATTTTTATTTATTTTTTTATTTTTTTATTATAGGCGCAGATAATGTCAAGAAATACTGGAGCCGCTACTACCAAGGATCCCAAGGAGTGATATTCGTTCTTGACAGTACTGTTTCTGATGAGGGGCTGGAGGCTTGCCGATCTGAGCTCCATTTGGCCCTACAGCACCCTCAGCTCTGCACACTCCCCTTCCTCATCCTTGCCAACCACCAAGATTCACCAGCTGCCCGTTCTGTCCCAGAGGTACGGTAACTTTCCATACCAAATATAGCACTCAGGGACCTTCCTGGGCCGTAGCACCATTTTCCTCTCTGAACCTCCCCACCATAGGTCGCTGGCTCCCACATGTACACACACTCTGAAGTGTTTGGACTGAGCAATGGGAACTGTGCATTTCTCAGGCTGTGGTGTGTTGTTGCCACGCAATAAGAGCTGATGTTGACAGTGTAAGAGGTACTCCCCCCGTCAGTCCTTTCCAGAGCGAGAGCTGATTGCGTAAACACCGAATGACGTGGGCTGTCTGAGTAATGGTCTGTGTATACGCTGAGGAAACCTTAGAAAGAGGTGGATCGCTTAAGGCAGAGAGTAGTCCGTGTAACAATTAAGGTTGGATGTGATGGTCTGAATCTGGTGAGATAAAATCTTCTAAGGAAGTAAAGATCCAAAACAACTGACATTTATGTTGTTCTATTAACATGAGAGTACTAAAACTAGTACTCTCATTTTAATTAAAATTAAAATTAAACTAAAACTAAAATTACCTACAAAAATTATGAAGGACTAGTGTTGTATTTTGGATTCATACTCAATAAATCAAGGTTGACAATTGATTTTGAATTTGAATTGGTTTCCCAATTCGTCCTCAAGGTGCTGTTAATAGGTCCACTCTGACTCCGAGCAGGATCACGTGAGTGAGTGTGAGAGAATTCTCGTTCTTAATCTATTCTGTGCTCTGTAACTAAGATATTAAAGATGCAGCTTTAATTTTTTTAGACATGGGTCTTTGTGTTTTGCTGTTTCTCAATACCATTACAAGCTGCAAATTTAAGCAACTCTTTTTTCAAGCTGCATTTTATTAACAGCTCTTATTGCAAAAGAGAGAGAGAAAGAAAGAAAGAGACTGGTAAGGGAATGACTGTAATGCACATGATAACAGGAACTCACATGTTTACGTGCGTAAATACTTATTTATATTTCCATAGAGAACATAATGTAAGCTTAAGCCAAGCTATATCCTGTGCGTTTCAGTGAAGGCAGAGCCGAGCACAGATCTGGGGTAGTGCACTCATATCAGCTTCATAATCATTAACATAACAATGTATACATAGAGTCTTAGTGTGTTATACAGAATATAATTTTCAAAATCATTTTCATAAAACAGGTTATGACAGAGGGGTTGAAAAAACACTAGTCGATCAATTAACTCAGTGAAATGCAACATTGCACTCATGCATTGTCTATACTGCCTTATCCTGTATTCTGGGGGGCCTGGAGATTATCCTAGTAGACATAGTGCCAATCTATCGCAGGGCGCTCGCATACACACACACACACACACACACACTCACACACTCACATGCTCATTCACACACTACAGGCAATTTGGTCGCACTGATTAGCCTAATCTGCATGTCTTTGGACTGTGTGAGGAAACCGGAGTACCCAGAGAAAACCCAACAAACACTCCATGCACACAGCCCTGAGGCAAGAATTAAACCCGGTACCTGAAGGTGCAAGGTGACATTGCTAAACACTTAGCCACTGCGCCACCTTGCAACATTGAATTTATTCCTTAACTACTAGTATGGTGTATGTGAACTATGGAACAAATCCTATCAAAGGCGTTTAAACCTTGGTCTGGTCAAAAGGGGTTAAATCAATGTTATATATAGATCAAAGTAAGATCAAACACCGTTTGTTCTCCCAAATGGACGCACATCACTTTCCCTCCCGTAATGTGTTTCACACTGAGCTGAACCTACCTGTATGTTCCGTATAATCTTCTCATGATAAAGTGCGACCTGTGTGTTTTTTTATTTTTTTAAATTAATTTATTTATCAATTTAACGTTTTATTTTAAAACACCCTGCTGTTTATGGCCTGATTGTTGACTTTTGTTCAGCACTTTGGTCAGCTTTGTTGTTGTTTTAAAGTGCTTTAGAAATAAAGTGGTATGGTATGGTATGTGGATTTGTTCGACAAAAGCTTCTCAGTCTGCAGAGTAGGTCACTCATTGATAGGACCTTCTGGACTCAATGTAATATTACGAAATGTGACTTTTCATTAATGAGTCGACTTACAGCGTTCTCACAAAACATCTTCCACCAACTTTGTGTCTGTCCACTTTTGGCGCCACAAACAGGAGCTGTCATCCCAGGGTGCCATACGGGAAGCCGGTGCTGACGTTCACTGGTGGTACCGGTTATGTCACTGGCTAACAAACATGAATCACTGGGGAGAGAGTGTGAAAAGTGATATCAACTTCATCTTAGATGGTTTGGCTAGCTGACGACTTGGTCATTTTCACATCCATATTGAGCAGTAATATAACATGAGTACATTATTCAGGTTAAACAGATATCGTGTCCCAAACAAATACTAATATGGATAAATATATGAATATTGTTTTTTCTTGTGGAATGAGCTTCTGATGAGAGGTTCTGCTTTTCTGGTTTTGATTTCATGTCAGAGACCAAAACAAAAGTAACTCATTAAAGTAAGTCTGATGCATTTAGCATTTTCTTATTCAATCTTAAGAACTGGCTGGTTAGAGTGCGAGCAGGATGAAACAGGATGAACTCATCCACATCTTTCATGTGATGTATTAAAGGTTGAGGAACTATGAGAACCAGAACTCGCACACCATGGTGACATTCCTAGAATTTCCAGCTCAGGGTATTTTCCAATATTTCCACGGGCGTAATTGGAGGGTTCGTTTTTAATAAAAAACAACTGTCGAGGTTAGGACATGGCCACTTCTTGAAGGCTTAAATTCAAGCATACTAAACAAATAAAGATACAGATGCAGATACCGATAGTAGTGTTGCATTACAACCCTAATATGGAGGTAATATACTGCAGTTGTGTTGCAGATAAGACTTTTGCAGGCATTAAACGAAAGATATACAGCTTTCCTTTTTTGAGGCTTAGGGACAATTAAAAGTACTTCAGACACTGTCCCAGTGAAGTGTCATTTCACAGATACACAGCTTTCATCATGGGCTTGAAATATCATTGTATTTGGTTATGGTTGTAAGTAGTGGCAGCTCAGAGGGCTAAGGTACTGAATTACTGATTGGAAGGTTGGTGGTTCGAACCCCAGCTCCACTAGGTTGCCATTGTTGGACCAAGCCCTTTAACCCTATGTGCTCCAGGTGCTGTATCATGGCTGACCCTGCGCTCTGGCCCCAGTTACCCTTGGATATGCGAAGAAAGAATTTCACTGTACAGTATATGTGACAAGTAAAGGCTTCACATTCTGCCTATATTTTCTCAACAAGTCAAGCAGGAAGTCTCAATTTCATATATTCAAATTTCCTGATGGTAAATTGGCCACACATTGTCCTTGTTGTTTTTTTCCCCCTCATTAGGATCATCAGTTCCGGCCTGTTGAAAGACATCCTGTTTAGGCTGTGAAGCATTTTTCTTTTTTTTTTAATGGAAGTAGCAGTGTGATTGACCTCACTTATCTGTTTGCAAACACCAAAACACTACGACTTTGACTCAGAGTGCTGTTTTTGCTTCCAGTGCCAAATTAGTTCCCATTCTATGTCAGCCTACAGCCAGGGGTGAACTAACCTTCCGGTTAACTGACCTTCTTAGCTTAATCCTATAGATGAACTGCGTTTGTCCGAGTCTTCCAGGTGAGTGGTCACGGTCGAGACTAGGATTTCAGTCTGTGATTAGTGTTCTTATTAGTAATGAAGTAAAAGGGGCAAGTTTGAGGTCAGCTGACCAAAGCTGAACGGTGAACCGATCAACATGAGTCAACCCAGACAAGTAGGATTTCTATCTCCCTTTGTCATCCTGTCTCCCTCTTTCAGGCTTACGTTTATATCATTTCTCTTTTGTGTGATCAGGTTCCAAAGGCCTGAAGATGTGCTCGGATTTGATTCATGAAAATAAACATTAGATGCAATTATAAGTTTAAAAAAAAATAAAAATAAAATAAAAAATAAAATTTTTACATGTCTATAAACTCATAATTTGTGACTTGTTTGGCAACTTTCCCAGCGTCTTATTTTCTACGGTACATTGACAATTTATTTGTTCTGCCAAGCCCTAATAAAATGAATTGCTCAGCGCCTAAATTGTTTACAATATGCACATTTGCAACAGACATTTGCCGAGTCTTGATCCAAAATCCTGTTAGCAAAGCACTAAGCATGCCTAGGGCTAGAAAAATACCACTTGTTATTCATTGTTTTGCCACCACAATGGGAAGTAATGCAAGTAAAAGATACGGCGCTCTTGAAAGAAAAAAAGACAGAAATAGGCAGACGAGACTTGAAAGACAAACAAAAAATAGTTTGTAACCATAGAAAATGGAAAGGGAAGGGGGGAAAAATACTGTAGTATTTTCACATTCCACTTGTTGGAAGAACAGGTGATTCCACTGATTGACTGATAGTCTTAGTGATTCCCTATGGATTATCTTAAGCACCTGGAGTCCCTTACCTGGATAATGACTTATAGCGTGGATTGAATGTTAGCAATAACAGCTGAAATTAAGTTTCTTTGTTGGAAACCAGACATTAAACAGCTAAGGCCAAACTCATATTTTTGTATCAGTTATTAATGATATGAAATGTTAATAAAGGTGTTTGTTCTTGCAGATGAGAATATGCCCAGGTCAGCTCTGGGTCCAGTGATCACTGTCAAGATATCATGTGTAATTAACTGGCAGTGGACAGGATGGGTAAAAAGAAGGACATGTTATAGCTCAATGGTTTTCTTCCTCTGATGATTGTGATTCAATGTACTTATGTGGCAGCACTAAGAAAAAAAAAAGCTCTTTGTACTGCTGTAATTCTTATATTTATTAGAGTACAGCAGCTTGAGTAAGTAAGGCCTTCCATGGAAAGAATGTCACGTAGATCAGAATGTTGAGGAATTCTTATGCTCAATAAAGAACAAATAGGTTTTATAGAACAGCCTCAGTATTTGTAACAATTTTGATTGTAAATTAAATGTGGCATTGACGTTATTCATGAGCACTGTCTGTCAACGTCTGGCAAGGTTATCTAAGCCCTTGTGACTTATGATTTCAGAAGTCAGTTGAAAAAGGTGGAGACCAAAAATTTTAACAACAGTCCAAATTGACATAAAGAGACATAGTTAAAACTTACAGACTTACAAACAGACAGCCAAAACATGGCATTGGTGCTAGAAAGTGTCTCATCTAGGTGAAAAAGTGAATTTCCAGATGCATAATAACATAATTTTCACAACACTTAATGCTTCTTCTCTCCTGATCCATGCTTTGGTTTTTGTAAATATGCATCCATATTTATATTTTTATCCGATAAAAAGAAACACATTTGCTAAATACAATCCCATTTTATGTAGTGTCCGTAACTTTATTGAATTCAAATCTTTCAATGATCTTAATTGTCATTTGGATAAGACTTGGCTGATTTGGATTTCACATGAAAAACATAAACCTGAAAAAGTACATTATTCAAAAACGCAAAATTGTTATTCGCAAAATATCGCAACATGAATTTGACATGGTTACGGACACTACAGATTTTTTTGGGGAAAAGAATTCTTAATTTTGCCTGGAATACTTTAATTTAAGCAAAATATGCTTCTAGAAACTTACACCAATTCTAGTATCAATAGTTTGCATTTTAAATTATTATTGTTTAAAGCGAGACAGTATAACACTGAAAATGGCCATTTTGTAGCACATATAAAATCATCTCTCCAAAACGGCTGAGGTTAGCAACTTGAAATTTTTTTGGGAAGCAAAATTGGTCACTTTTACGTTGCATAAACTTCAGAAGTAGCTTCCTTAGCATGCACACATTTTCTGTATTATATGTACAACATAAAAAAATCTAATCAGCGCCAATGTGTGTTTTGGACGAGAGTAAACCAAACAGAAAGCGCGAAAAAGGACAAAGACAGAAAAACAAATGGGAAATGTGCTTAGAAATGCAAATCAGAATAAAACAAAAACTCAACCTGAATAGTCAGGGAACATGTTCTTAATGCACATAGTTAATAAATCAAACCTTCAGTAGCTATTTGAAGCAGAAGTAGAGCCAGGACCAGGAATTGGGAAATAATGCAAAATAAAAGCACAAAAGTACACTAATAGTGAACAAGCTCTGCTAGTTGCTTTTGCTCTGCTACACTTTTTATGTATGACTTCATTACAGTAGTTGCAAAGGAAACCATTGTAGAAGGTTTGATATCTGCATGTTATTCTACAACTTAGTGTATGACTGCAAATCCACCTGGGTCACTCAAGTTGATGAAAATTGCTAGAGAATCAGCTTGATGTAGCGGAGACCTAGTGGTTGCGCACGTGGGTTTAGGGTCATTATTGCTCTTGGAATTTGTCAATTGAATGAGCAAACAGGAAAAGCCCACTAGTTCAAACGAAAACCTCTGTCAGTTATGGTGCCATGGTTACATTTGAACCCTTTTGAAAACTTGTGGTCTTAATTGATGCGAGTCCAAAGTCCAAATAAACAAATCTAAAAATGTGAAAGTGCTGGGAATCTTTTGAAAAGTGATCCAAAATCCTCCAAGTGCCTCTGACATTTTTGGATAGTACAGGTTGTGGTTCAAAGCTGTTACTCTATCAACGAGAGACTAGCGATGTGGAATAATTCACACGTTAAGTGGACAAATGTAAATGACTCAACAAATGTTATGTGATGGCTCCTTAAATTATGAATCAGGTGTCAGTAGTAATGAAGGTACAGTAAACAAAATATGTGTACCGAAGAGCAGATTTCCTCACTTGCGAACACAGAACCAGCCTACGCCTACCGGAACCTGTTGTGTCATCATGCATAATCAGCCAGGTCATCACTGCCCACTACTAACACTCAATGTTTCCTCAAAGTTTCTCTCACCATGTTTAAGTACTGAGACTATCTTTATCTTTCCCCGAGGATAGAAAACTGATCTGTAATTGTAAAAACAACAAAAAAAGAAATCTTTGCATAGATAACATAATCTGTATGAGATTGTTGTATATATATATATATATATATATATATATATATATATATAAAATAGATTATAATGTTGAACTCAAAATCACCAAAAAGTGTACGAGTTTGTGAAGTTCTGTGAATATTTTGCGTACAATTTTTCCAGCTGGAGAACAGCTAAAGCACACATGTAGTGCACATTGTGATGAAGAAACAGCAGGCAAAAACAGGCTCATGGACTTAATGTGCTGTTACAACTAGCACATGGTGATATGTTAGTGATTTTGGTGTTAGTGCTGGATCAGAGGATTGACGTTTATAAGACTCGATGGGACTGTAAATGCCTTGCTGAGCCACTGTGTGCGACTTGTTTTTATGAGTGAAACATACATAAGGCAGAATTCCTCATTGACACCAATCTCCTGTTGTTGGGGCCCAAAGAGGAAGCGAGTCAAGAGAGGGGAGTCATGTGTTGATACAACACCTTAACAAAGCTGGCTGTGTGGATGCTTTGGCCTGATGGGCTGTTGCTCGCTTAAAAAAAATGTTCCCTGGACATAAGCCGGCTAAGTTAGTGGCTACGTTACAGGACTGCTCTAAGTTTATTAAAGCTAGATCAGGCACTTTTCAATACTGTCTGTTTACACTAATAATTATTCAGTTGTTCAGCTTAAAGATTACTGTTAGTTGTATAATATGGATTATTCAGTATTATGGATGATTCAGGTGCATCAGCAGAAGCATTGATGATAGTTCTGGCTGCAAGGTTTAAATTAATTAATGTACATGCTCTAAGACAAGTAGCAAAATTAAATAGCAATTCATATTCATAATTAAATCAACAAGTTGAAAACTTAACTGTAATTATTTTATGGAGACATTTAATGGAGACACTCTTCTGGAATGAATCACCAGCTTTGTGTCGGTCAAAGGTAAAGGTTTCATTTTATGTTTTCTGAAAAATGACATTTATAAATGATTACAAGAATTAACTTATTACATTTATACTTTTTGATATGGCCCATAACTAAGATAAAAAAAGGTACTTCAATTCAGCACTCCAAGTTGCAAGTTTAGTTCAAGTACGTTCTTTGTAGTACAGTTCTTATATTATACATGGGCCATTCGAGGCAAAACATGGCATGATGAAATTTCTCGCAAATGAAGGCATAAAACTGATTGAAATTTACCGAAGATGTGGAAATAGCTTGAAGCAAGATTAGGAAAATATGGGGGATGTGGCCGTTGAGATTCCTGTACTGTGCAAATTGTGATCATTAATACTGTAATTGTGTGTACGGTTCCCATAAACAGATGCATATCTTCTGCAAGTTCAAGACAAGTTATCTGGCAGTTTTCAAGGATCAGGAATTCCACAGGCTCAATGTTCACAGGAACTCAGCTGAGAGTTATTGCCACATCTCCTATTTACAGTAGTCCTCACCTCACTCCAGGTCATTTCTCCATGTTTGGGCCCTTAAAGGAGTTCCTGGAAGGCCAGCGTTTTAGACATGAAGCAGGCAGTCCAATCATGGCTCCGGCGAACTGAGAGAACTTTATACTTTGTTGGTATCCAAGCACCAGTAAAACACTACGATAAGTGCATTAGTGTTGCTGGGGTTTATATAGAGAAGTAAAGGCGGTTTTTACTCTCATAAGTGTGTTCTGCTATTCTGCACAATCAAAAGTCCTGGTTTGACTTAAACACCCCTGGTATGTACATTAGCATTGCACTTTCCTATCTTCTTCTTTGGTGCAATAATTCAGTGTCTATATATACAGGGATGAAACAATATGCGAGAGTTGCACTGATGTGTTGACAAACTTTTTTTTTTTTTTTTTTTTTTTTTGAAGTTTGTATGCTGTATACATTTTCTTGTTTTTTTTATACTTGCTTACTTTATACTGCAAGGGCAATTTTTTACTTGAAGAATTGAAAGGCACACAGGCTGGAGTTTATTTTAATATTTCTAGAGAGCAATGTAGAATCTGTTTATTTATTGTGGCTTTAATTAATTAAATTTGCATCCTTACTACTCTGGAATATGAAAGCATGTGTGCTAGTCCATGACTTTGATGACATAACCCCTTATGTTTGCTTCAAGTGAATATTCCAGAACCAGAGTGCTGTTCAGTCCTTCACTTGCTCTCTGAGTGCACTCAGAGTGAGACTTTAGCAGCTTTCCTGTGTTTTGGGTTCTCTTTGAAGAAATCAGTGCCTGTTATGAGTTAATTCACATCTGGTTTCAGTGCAGCGAAGTTAAAACCGAAGTTGCTTATATGTTGTGACAAAGCAATGCCACCCATATGAGCAAGCTTTCAAATTGCATTCGGCGCTGTAATGGCGAACTGCCTCTGAGCGAAATACATCTGTTTGTTCATCATCTACTTATGTCATAATTCATTATCTTTAAACCAAACATGAGGCTGTTTGATGAGCCTAAAACTCTTCCAAGTTGTATATCCAGCACTTCAAACACATAATCAGTTGTGCAAATTAGCTGTTTGACACTCCATTGGTTTCCACATGAACCATGGCTAGTTTGTGTCATTTATTTGTTGAATTTCAAAAATAATTATTTGTGCATGCCTGCATCTCTCTTTCTAAATTTCCTCCTTAATCTGGACAAATGTCTTGGAAAATTCTGCTCAGAAAAGTATATTTTTCTTTTTTTGCCTTGAGTGTTGTTGATAGTTGTGATGTGATCTAATTCCAGACTGGGAACAACCCTTCATTTATCAGCCGAGCATGAATAAACACCTCACTCTGCCACAAGTATCTATCTATCTATCTATCTATCTATCTATCTATCTATCTATCTATCTATCTATCTATCTATCTATCTATCTA
>JAOVVA010000029.1:6971343-6985101 GCA_028565275.1 Leiocassis micropogon | reverse complement strand
TCAAAAAAGCTCTGGATGTGCGGACTGTAATCCAAACCTAAAGAAAACATTCGAATCTGATTATGCAATCCTTGATTTGACATGTTAAGTAAGTTTAAAGATTTAGTAAGCCATCACTTATGATGGTAATTTATGAAATCATTTTTCTTAAGGCTAAATAAGCCAAATACTCCAGAGTTTAAAATAAATCATTTATTGAAGGTAAAGTAAATCACCTGAAGTACTTTATGTACTTCTCTGGAGCACCAAAGGAAAATATGGACAAAATCCATGTTTTTTTTCCCCCTTCTGATTAATGACTGACATGGCACCGATAAATTTGTCAAGTAACGCATTGGGTATTGCTCAGAGCGAAGGTTTGCCTGCAACTGGGGCCCATGTGTGTGGAGCTGACTGATGACTGTTCTTCCGTGCACTGACAGATGGAGTCCCTCACACTCAAACAATAAGCAAACTTACTTGCAAAGTGTGCGTGTGTGTGTATGTGTGTGTGTTGGTGCATGCACATGTTTGCAGCTATCTTTTCTATGTTATGTGCATGTTAAATGTATGAGAACAGCCATGGTTAAGTCATGGTTAAGTCTATATATATATATATATATATATATATATATATATATATATGGAATACAATAATTACTTTTTTTTTTTAATCTTTTATATTCCATGTTGCCATGGGTTGCCAGTTTTAGGTCAAGCAGTTTTGCAGCTTTGGTGCTTCATATATAATCATTTATAATCAACTGGTCACACTTTTTTGTGCACTTTTCTTTTCCTTAAGCACGCCTTCTTGTCTTAAAAACAGTGAAGAGCATGAAGGTTATTATAAAGACTGTATTGACATTATTTAGTCAGTGTTAGCCAGTCAGTATTTCAGAGCGCTCTAGCATGCTGCCAAATTCCATCAAGTAATTCAACAGATGTCAGTGTGCTGTAGAGGAGTACCATACAATGTGAGACTAGACCGAGCCATGCACTAAGATGAGCCCATGGCCAAGCAAGTCTTTTTCTGTAATTAAGATATTTTCCAAAAAGGTCTTTTGGCAGCCATTTTCAAATGAGGTCATTGCTGAATAACGAAATACTCCTTTATGCGGAACTTAACAGCCAATGGGGGTTCAGTAAATAAAGAATGATTTAATCCAGTCAATCATGTTGATCATGCTATTAGGTAGTCACTAAAAGGATGTGTATTGCTGCGTTCCAGCAGACCGAACTGTAAATAACGCACACAAAATATCCAAATCCTGATTTTTATTTAGAATATTGGCACATTACTCTTTTATATTTAGGAGCACTCGCTGTATGACAAATTTACTCCATGTTCTCCGAGCTTGGGCTAGGGATATCCCAAGAAAAATACTGTATTAATAAATGAGAATTATGCTCTCATTAGTTTTTTTTTTATAAATAATAGTTGGAGAATGCCAATTTTTGCATCGACCAAATTCGATCAATTTCACGTAACTCTTTCTTATGTGCATGTTTTTTTCCCATATTTTTAAAATTTCTACCATAAATAAAGCCATCAGCAATGGAAAAGTACTTGTACTGGTTTTGAGTCAAGTATGTGTCCTAAAGGATGCTTCCAACAGCTCATTTTGTGAAAATGGATTGCCTGCATGTTGCACTGTGTCCACCCAAGACTCAAGAGTGAATCTCTTAGTAAATAAAATTTACATATTGGTTTAGCCAAGCACTTTATTACTGAATGTTCATTGAATTGGGTGGCATCCAGTGTATCTCGTGCATGCTTTCAATTCTCACTAGTACAACAATCCAAAACATGAGAGAGAGAGAGAGAGAGAGAGATCAAAACATCAAATAGTTCATGTGAGTTTCATATTTTATCAAGAATTTGGGCTTAAAATGCAAGCACTGTATTAGCTCAGGTAATGCAAAAACATAAATTTTGACTTTTCTTCAAATAAAAGTTTTCAGTGGAATGCATAATATAAGCGATACTATTTTTAAGAAAACCTTTTTTTCCTAAAAAAAAAAAAGGTTGCACAGGCATCGTTTTTTTTCCAGCATACACATTCATCTATAACTATTTACTGTATATATACTGTAGAATTGATACCATCTGGCCATATTTATCGGAAAACTGTGACCGTGCAAGAATCGCTGGTCATCGTCAATATGCACATCTTCCTAAGCATGTGAAAACAGATGAAAAAAAACCCATCTTAGATCAGAGAATTTTGATAAATAAAACCAGAAGTATAGGCATGTCAGTTTTGTAAGCATCACCTCTACACACCCATGGAGGACAGGCAGACCTTTCTTGAGCATACCGTGGTCCCTAGCATATCTGGTTGAGACAACATGCATTTTGCATGTGGTTTGATGGATCTGGGCTTTGTCTGGCTATCACATTCCCCTTTGGAAGGACTTCAAAATGGAAGTGGCGGGAGAAGTTCCATTGTAAGATGGGTGAACCCGGAAAGCCCTTGACTCTTGTGTTTTTCACTTATCACATAAGGAGACTTGGATGCAAGGTCATAGATTTAGGGCGTTTTCCTCACTGCTGTCCCAGAGCCCAACATTTCCTCTATTAACCCGGAGTGTTATGTAGTTGTCACATAGTATAGCTCTAATTTCAGTCACATGACATATTAACGTTGCCTTGTTAATAAGGCATAGGTGTGACACACTAGACAATCTAGGATTGCACCGCTTAAGAGACAAAATTCACCTCTTCAAATAAAATAAGAAATTAAAAGTATTTAACACTAAATTGCACTCATTATGCTCCTTTCAGGTTCCACCCGCCTGTATTGACTGCCTTTGACAACTGAAAGCATGATATGTGAAGTTACTTCAACGTCTTTGTGATTCTTTGTGCTTTTCTCTAGGTCGTCCCGCTCGCAAACGATGTCCCCACCCTTTTGTAACGCACGGCCACTTGATGGCCGATCATAGGATTAGATCTACATGGGTGTGGGGTAGTGGGCAAGATGTGTGGGCATCCTGCCTGGCTTTTCCCACACGTCTCTGTCAGATGTAGGTGAACCTTGACCCCTATGAGTCCTCACCACCACGGGATGAGACACCATTCAGTCTGCAGTTTCTTTTCAGTGCCGTGCCTCCATTTAAAAAACTGGGCTCACATTGTGACCATCCTCCCTATTGTCTAACCAGCAGGCGAGGTCAGGAGACTGGCCGCTACAGGCCAAGATGAGACTTCTGAAAGCTCATTCACATCTGACCTGACCTCCCAATTCCACTGCTGAGTCATAAGGATCAAATGCTGGGAATCCGGTCTGTCTCTTCTCTTTAGTTAGTCAGTGAAAAAAGACCAATGGTGCAGCGTATTCACATACATGCAGCAGTCCATTTTTTAAAAATTCTTGTTGTGTATGCAGACTAAGTACATGCACAGTAAACCGAATGCATGACTAGACAAGTTGTTGTCTTTTTTCTTTGTTGGAACTCTCCCAAAATAGTACGATTCAACACAGGGTGAGCACGTATTTTCCTGGTCTGCCATACATGTACATGTTAGAAAGAACAGCAAACTCTGTAGATGCATAAACAAACAAAGTAAAATAATGAGTTCGGTTATTCATGACTGAATCATCCACAGTGACCAAAAGACCAGGGTTGTACATCTGAGGCACTCGTTTATCCAAGACACCTGATCCCTGACATGCTTTGCAGGTCTGGACTTACAGACGTCCAATCTAATCGTTGATGATTGTATGTTGAACATCTCCAGGAGCATGGTAGAATGGCTCATCATGTTTCACCTTCTTAGAGACTGAAAACAGCTCCGTTCAATAACGGCTCCTGCTGCATCCCTTCCATATTTATAGTTTCAGTGACGATTCTTTCGGTGGCTGGTGCAATGGGAAAGTCAGGGGGACATTGGTGTCACCTCAAACCTTGCCCTTAGATATGCTACATAGTGTTATTCTTTAACATGAATGTGACCTGTCATTCATACCTTATAAGTTCATTAGGGTCAGAGGTAGCTCAGTGGTTAAGCAAATGGAATACAGTTTCTAAGGTTCCAGGTTCAAACCACCAAGTTGTGCCACTGTTGGGCTTTTTTTTTTTGTTGGGTTTTATACTTTTATAAAAAATGTTTGTCATGAATAAAGTGCTTGTAGGTGCTTGCAAGGGTTTACCTACATTTCTATCAGTCACTCACTCACTTTATCCTGTATACAGGAGGGCCTGGAGCCTATTCCAGGATACTTAGGGTGCGAGGCAGGGTACACCCTGGACGAGGTTCCAAATCATACACACAATCATTCACACAGTACGGCTTAATCTGCATGTTTTTAAACTGTGAGAAGAACCGGAGTACACAGAGCCCCCATGCCACCACATTGTTAGCAAGTAAAATGTTTTAGAGCTGCCAAGTGTCTGTTTTCCCATGGGCCAACTTTGGGATCTCAAGACTGTATGGGCTTCCCAGCACATGCCTACACACAGGTTTATTGTTTCACTGTTTCAGGAGCCCCAGTACATCATTTAATTCATGTGAGTCAAACCTGAGGCTTTGAATTGCAATTGTTTCATTGGATAACATAATACTCGCCCCAACACTTTGCACCTGCAGCCTAAAATAAGTTCTCTTAAAGGACTTGACCGTAGGAATTGACCTAACCTAACAAGTGATTTCCTGCCCTTAAAACATGTATCAGTTGACAGGCTAATCTAAAATAAGTGTAATCATGTCGATGGCATATTTCAATAAAAATATGATGAGATATTTTTCATTTGTTTTAATCACAAACCGAACCCTGTAGCATTATCTATATTAGCTAGCAAGGATTCAAAACAGGTGAGTCATTGTCTCATTACATATTTGTCTAGCACGGCTCTTCTAATAATAATAATAATAATAATAAAAAAACATTGTGATGAAGTGGCCTAAATATAGAAAATACATTTTTGTCATTAGAAATCTTACCGGCTTTATTGAATTTTTGTAGTGATAATAAAATGCATATTCGGAGGTACAGTATAAATGTACTTCTGAGACCAGATGACAGCTCTCTCACACACACACACTTAAGTTCCACTTGAATGCACAAATTCCTCTTTTAAAAAGCTGTACAAACTGTGAACTGTAATTCAGCGTCTGCACTTAATAAATACCATTTGTTCTTTTTTTTCCTCTTTATGCAATCAATCCAAATGGCTGTTTGAAAAGGTGTCAAATGGATCACGTGCACACAAATGAATGCGATTATATGAAAACATTACTGGTGAAAGCATGACGAGGTATATGGATATAAGAACTTTCATTGTTCCTATACAAGCTTAGGCTTATTTTATAGTATGCAGTAAAGAACACACGATGGAAGTAAATTAGCAACCATTCAAGCTGTGCATTTAGAAGATAATAAGTTTGTGTTTCTCCCAAGCATTGCACCCAAACAGTCAGATTGTGCGAGAAGAATTAGGACTTACAGTTAAAAGCTATAAAGCTTTTGAGAAACTTGATCCAACCTGTGTGGACTTGTTTAGTAAGGAATTGTTTAATAGAGATGGCTGATTCTTCTCCTGCTCTAATTCTCTGCTCTATCAACATTCATGTACTGGAACCTCGGTGCCTCTGTTTCCAATTTACTGAAACCAGTCTACATTCTCTCTCCCTCTCCTTCCTTCCTTCCTTCCTGTGTCTTCCTCCCAATCTTTTTTTTCTTTTTTTTCCCCCAAATTTGTCAAGGATAGCACGCGAACAAAACTAACACATTGTCAGAGAGGCATAACACACCGTTTAAAGCAACATTAAATTTAAGTTCATGTTCTCAATTTTGGGGGTAGAGGAACGTCAGCTGTTGAATATATCCAGGCCCACATTCTCTGTCCAATACAGAGGGTTTTTAGGTAAAAAAGTGGGGAGATTGTGATTGCAGAAAAGGGGGGTTCACTTTTCTTCACAGACTAAGACCTAAGGCCCCACTGTGCATCCTGCTGTACTGCCAACCAGCACCGTTACATAAGCTTTGTCTTTGGAAGAAGAAGACAGCTGAGCTTCTGCGTCGGTTCCTGACTGTGACGGACCAGGCAGGCTGCCAACCCGACTGATTTAAGACCTCTAGTCCAGGTGTTTGATGTCAGGAAACCATTGGCAGCTCTTAATAATACGAGTTACTGTAAATGCATAATAATACAGTTTGTTTATACAAACAAAGTCTGCCTTGTACACCTCTGCAAGCTATCGCAAGGTCACTGCTGTGCTAGAAGCTCGAACTAGTCCATGGATATTTATGGATTGAATAATAAATGAGCATCACGGACTTGGGTTCTGGCGATGTTCACTATATCTGACATCTCTGTGATGAATATCTGGACATAAATTTACCTTCGCATTTTGTAATCCTGCTTCCATGCATGTGGTCGCTGCGTAGTGCCGTTTTTGCCGTTGTTTCAGGGACTAATACAGAATGTTCTTTTGTGCTCATCTTTTCCTGGCAGGTTCACACTACCTGACACACTCCTAATTTTATTTTTTATTTTTTTTGCTCCATTCTTTCAACCTTGCTTATGGTGTGACATCAGTTGTATTTAAAGAGTCAAAAACCTGTTAGCAGTCAGTGGCTTTGTAAGTCATTTGATCTTGTCGAAAGAGAGAGGAAAGATAAATAAATGAAAACCTTAGGGGTTTGTAAAAACAAAGCAAGAGAGGTCAAAATCCTCACTGTGCAAATGGGAATATCTTCAGGACATCTTTTATGCACATTTGAAGCCCCTGCCAATATGGAAAGTACATTATCACAGTCCTCAGACCTTAAGTGCAATAGCATTGTTCTGAAGATTTGGAGGGCCTCTATGAGCATCCCCGTGCCTCCTGAATTTTGGCTGATTTATGGTGCCCTGGAGGTTGGTTCTGATCTGGCACTGGTCAACCAGCTTTGAGCTGAGAGTGAGTAGTGAGACAGATCTCTTTGAACCATTTCGTCCTCTACCATCAGAGCAATGAGGACAGTAAATCTTTAGCCAGGATAAATCTTCAGCTTTAAGTCTTTATTTACCGCCCACTGAGACCCTGGCGAGTCTCCAGCACAGCCTAGGGGTTTATTGATCTTGGCTATAACTGCTTGTTCTCCTTGTAGGGATATTAGGAACTTACCTGAGGATGCAGGAATTTTTAGAGCTTCTGTTTACTTGGTCTTTTTGTCTTTAACTAGCTCACTGCTTCCTGCGCTGCCATTCTCGTTGGGTTTCGTATTAATGTCACATGCTGCTCGTGCTCAATTAACAGGTAGAAAGCAACATTCTCCTCAATTAACTTGAAACCCTATAAAAGTTGCCGCTCCTTAGGTCAGACTACTCGTTAATCCGGTGGTCTTTAGCCTACATTTCCGATTAGCCTTTTTTCCTATCTTAAAATTCAGCCCGCTGCTAAGCACATGAAAAGAGGCACTTTAGGCACAGAGGAAATGAACAATACCAGCTCAGTTTCATGGTAAGTGTGTCTGGTGTTATCGATTCACATTCTTTTACAGTGCACGCCATTTCATAGGTCACTGATATCTTTGGGGGGTATAGTTTGTCAGCTTTAGTAATTGATTGTCTCTGATATTCGAGCAAGGTCTCTCACCCGACGTTAAAGTGCTTTTCAGGAGCAGATGTGCATGTTTACAGTAACAAGTGCAGAGTCTGACGTGTGGAATGAATGTGAGGTTAATACTACAACATCAAGCATTTGTGCGAAAATTCTTCTTTCTGGAATACAAACCATTCCTATGTATCAAACCCTGATGCAGCAAGTGTGATCCAGTATTATTATATGATTTAATTGAGATTGAAGTGAATGTTCTGCTTATTATATTAGGTCAATTTACCTTGACAGACTATTTCACCCCAAGAGCAGTAAATAACAACGGTGTGGTTTTAGTATTAAGCAGAAATCTATTTTTATTCTCATCTGGCAAAGGTATTGGCCCAGTGTGGTCACGCAAACTTTCACAATATTCAAAAACAGTAACCTGAAACCAGTATTGCTCACTTAACTCAGACGTGTTATACAACATGAACTCCTGACTGTTTTTCTGGGCAGGTAATCAGGTCACTGTTGCACCCAGGAGATTGTCCTGCTCAAGAGTGGATTCCGATAAACCATGTATGCCTGCAGTCAAATATTCAGTGGTTAACATGTTATTATGTTGTGGATACAATTCACAGTTTGTATGCGTTTGAGATCAGTAGGTCAAGTAGGATTTACTGTAGCTTTCTTAGCCTTGGCCAGATGGCTCTGTGGGGATCGTAGTGCGGTTGCTGGCAACTGGCCCACTGGTGCAGCCTTGCTCCATTCAGCTCATTCAGTGACCATCCCTTTCCAGGCTGTCTGGTGGACTACATCACAGAATAAGTAATAATACATTAAAAATTTAAGTATCAACACATAAAACTTTGGCTTGGATATTCTGACAATTGTTTGTATTTAGGAACCCTTTGTCAAGTCAGATAAACAGTGAGGACTAAAATTTATTCCGTTCCCCATACCTGCTGATACTTTAGGCCTCATTTTGCATAAAACACTGGATGTAGTCAAAGTGCAGCTGGATATGTTCCATATCCTTGCAATATTACACATACATCCTTATAGTTGTTTTCCATTCCCATTGGGAATGCCTTAAGAAATACCTCTCACCTTGTTGCCCCATCTGGCCGAATACATCCATGCGTAGGAGAAACGGCTGTTGCCTTTTTTTAAATGGAAAGCGTCTTCCTCATATACACTTGTCTCTTTCTTGACAATTGCTGTCACTTTTTACACTGCATCTGTATAATGGAAATCATGGCATTGTGCATACTTTGAAGGAAGACTATTTGAAATCTATAATAAATGGGCTGTTTAGGTGCAGAGGACTTCCTCAAGGGTTTTTGGGTCATCCAAACAAAAGGGTTTCTCAAGGATTTATTAAGGCTCCTTAAGGGTTGCTTAAGGATTCTTTGGTCAGTTCTTTGAGCTCTTCGCTTTCTAAAGCAGTTATAGTTGAAACCCTCATTGAAAGGGAAATCCCCTGCTGTTGAGATCTACTGTATATTGAGCTTAAAAAGATCACCCATTAAGGAGAAACATTATGAGTTTTCCAAGTGTACTGTAGATACAACAGAATTTTGTGCTTATAAATTCATCTATGTTCATTAGAGTAAGGGTGGTTAAGCAAATGGAATACAGTTTGGAAGGTTCCAGGTTCAAACCACACAACCACCAAGTTGTGCCACTGTTGGGCCCTTGAGCAAGGCCCCCAACCCTCAACTGCTCATATTTCTAATGAGATAAAAATGTGAGTTGCTCGGGATAAGCGTATTTGCCAAATACTGTAAATGTAGTGGATCTGGTCTCTATCCTGGGAGCATTGGATGTGAGGCAAGAATAAACCCTGGAGAAGTTGTCAATTTTATACTAAAATAAGAAATTGCTATTTTAAATGGCCTGTGCTTTGTTTATAACATAGTGTATGTGTTAAGATCTTTCAAATGCAGCAAGACAACTGGAAAATACTTATGTGACATATGTAAACATATGCGAAGATATAATTTAAATGACATTTACACCAAGCTTTTCATAGTTTTTAAGCCCTTAAATTGTACTGTAGGAAGCAAAGGAGACCTTTTTTTTTTTGACTTGCTGGAATTCAAGGGTGTAGGGGTGGCATGGAGTGGGAAGCGCTGCCACCTTACAGCTCACTCTACGGTCCTGTTTTTAAAGTGCTTCAGAACAAACCTTTTCCCAAGAAGAATGCAAATTTGCAGATGTCAGGAAAAAAAAACACATTTTTGTCAGGAAAAGACACTATTTTTTTCCCTCCCTGTGTAGAAAATGCACAATTTGTAATATGAGAAAGACTCTGTCGGACACTGTAAATCCATTATGCAATACTTACATCTGTGCAGGGAGGGAACTTTGGTTTAATAATGATGTATCCTGCACAAGTCTGTAGCCTGCCATAGACAGACAGACTGTCAGGAAAAGTAGACAGACTGCCTCGGTGTTGGCCTGTTGGTCTGAGGCGGCTCCTGTTACCAGGATGGATTTGTTAACACTGTTTGGGTCAGCCAGGCCCCAGGGCTCACGCCCGCTGAAGTGACTTAATCTGTCATTAAACTCCTGTTACACTACAACCAAGCCACAGCTCAATACGTCCTAAAGACTCTGCAGGAAGAAAGACGAGACGCAATCTTTTGACTTGTTGCAGTGGGATATCATGGAAGAGGCAGACAAATTCGCAGTGTCGCACTGAAACACAGCTAGAACATACAAAAGGACAGGATGTACTGTATATAGCACATGGAGTTATTACGTTAATATGCACACTACCTGGAAGTGCTGGATTGCTTATGACTATTAATATTGATTCATTGATATCAATATTATATAGTTTAGCAGTGCCTATTAAGTCTTTCTATACATTTATTGTTAAAAATTAGACTTGAGTTATGGAAGAGTAGATCCATAAAAACATAGTGATAAAATTGCTGCTCTTTATATCAGCATATTTCGAAATGATCGATATGATAAGCAGTCTGACCCATGACTTCCTCCTCCCTAGCTTTGAACAATCAAGAGGAAGATTGTTTTAACAGGTTATCTAATGCATTTAAGGAAATCTGATGGAAACAATCATTGTTTTTAAAGTGGGCAAGATTTCATCAGCTTTTATCAGCATATATTTAATGCTATTTCTTTTACTTTGTGTCACACCATTCATTCATTCATTCATTCATTCATTCATTCATTCATTCATCTACAGCTAGTGCTTTATCCTGGTCAGGGTCATGGTACATCCACAACTTATCCAAGGCCTCATATCAAATAATGTTAAACTGCTGTCATTAGAAATGGTTTGGAAATGTTTTTTTTTTCTTGTCATAATTCATTTAGTGGCCTTTATAATATTTATAATCTGTAAAGTGAGTAAAGACTCCCAGTGGATTGTTATTGTTAAATAACTAAACGGCTCTTGCACATTCTTCAGGGCAGTGGACCAAAATAACTTTCCTTCTCTGTTGAAAATGTTCTGTATAACAGATGGTTTTGGTTTACTCTCGGTGTAATGAAGTGTTGACATATAAAAGTAAATTATGCATAAAATACTGTTCTAACCCCAAATTCTTATAATCAAACGGTACCATATTAACCAAATGGGTTAATTCAATGCGTCCAACAGGTCTATAGCCCTAGCATTATACAGTGCAGTACATAGCTATCAGCACTTACATCACTATTGCTCCTGCTGAGGTTTTATTAATGCTTTCCTGACAGTAGTTTTCCCCCATGATGATGATTATCTATAGAACACAGAAATACTAATTGAGGATGTGTGATAGAGTCACCGCTTTTCCATTCCCCAGTTAGTACTTTTTAGGCGCTGTCATTTCCATATCAAGATTTTTTTTTTTTCTTTTTCCTAAGGCTGCCAGACATGGCACACTGAGCAAGACCAAACATGTCCCCAAATAAATTGTCATTGAGATAATGCTTTGGTTGATGCTATTTTTGACAGACCAGCCTTAAGCTCATGCCATTATTAAAACACAGCCATGACTGAATGAGTGTATCTCATTTCTTCCAGATAAAGAAGTATTTTGAATTGGAGCCACTGGCAAGAGGGAAGAGATGGATCCTTGAGGGCAGCTCAATAAACAACTTGGAGCTTGTGAGGGAGAGCTTCAGGCGCTTCATCAGCCTTTTGGAAGAAAGAGAGCTGCAAAGCATCCGGATGTGATTCAGGACACACGTTCAAAGGAAAGAACCAAAAACAAAAAAAAAACAAAAAAACAAGTGTCCAGATAGACAAAAGAAAAAAATCAAGAAAAAATAAGAGTTTTTTCTATTTGAAGGAGATGCAGGGATGTTTCCATTCTCCTTATTTCTTTTTACATCTCCTTCAAAACATGTTGTTTTTAATCACTCAGCAGAAAAGACAGACACTGACCCTTAAACACCAAACACATGAGTCAGTGCAACCTTATGTCTTGGATCAGATGTTTTGTCTTTTTTGTAACAAAAAATCTGGAGTATTTAAGAGATTTTATCATTTTTAAGATATTTTATTTGTTAACTTTGTAAAGTTTATGTATCTGATCATTATAATAGAAATTCTATCATCATAATCTAAAGCAAATCATGTAAAGCTTCACAATACTAAAGTTACTATTGTGATTGCTCTGTACCCTTTTTTCTTTTCTTTCTTTTTTTTTTTAAGTAAAGCATTTTCTGAATTTCCAAATAATGTATTGATAAGGTATTTTTTATCACATGTTTAATGCATATTAGAAAATTGAAGGAAAATACATCTTACAATACACTTATTCCTTTTTGTCCCTGTTGTGCTCGTCACTATTATGTATGTATACAGTACAAGCATAATATTCTCTTTACTAAGTTGCTTATATACCGGCGCCTATGACTGTCCTGTTAATTTTGTTGTTTCCAAAGATGACACACCCCTTTACTAGGGAATGCCTGGGCTGTTTCAGGTTTGGTCTGGAATACAAACTCTATCAATCAGTGGCTACAACAGCTGCATTTGACAAGTCCCTGTCCACCAGTCTAATGCCTTCCAACTGTCTATGCGGACCCCTCCCCGTCTGCCACCTCGTTTCCTGGCCCGCCACTTTCTAAGCACCCTAACCTGATGCTTCCCAACAGTATTATCCAAATGACTCTCTGTAAATTTAGATTACTGACGCTCTCCAATGTGTGATATTTTATGTCTCACAGGTGTCTCATAAGACGTCTTTAAAGATTTACTTCGGAGTTGTTCAGACCTGTGGGTCTTCATTTAAGCCCAGACGTGCTGCACACCAGGCTATTCATATCTCTGTGTTATATTAATGCAAGACATTTACATTTTGACATTCTGATGTACCATGGTTTACCGATGCAATCAGGTCCACCTCATTTTGGCTTTAATGAAAACATTTTTGTGTGTTGCAGACTGCTTGGTTAGGCATGATTTTGGAAAAACAAAAAAAATTCAATATATGTACACGACTACAATATATTTTGCACTAATGTTTTTCTAATGTTAATTAGAGGGGAAAAGTCCAAGGCAAATTCTTTCAAGGCCCTTTCAGTCTCATACTGTGTTCCTTGAAGTTGTGTAACCCTTAATCATTACTAATAATGTTTTAATTTAATGATAATTAAAAACAATAATAATAATAAAAAAAACCTAAAGCTTCTGTGCTACCTTTTTAAACTTGGGGTTTTCTTCCCATCCAAACTGATTGAACCTAAACTCGTGATCTACACTACCTCTGCTGCATCGTTTTTTTTTCTCTTCCCCTTTTGCTCCCTTTTCAGATTGCTTTAATACAATGTGTGTCACACAGGTTGCCCTAGCGACACTTTGATTCAGTTTTCCGCCCTTCTCTATGTCTGTGGTTGACGCGCCTCTCCAGTCTGCTGCCTGAGAAAGACCTGTGCCCCTTTCCCTCTCTCGCTCTCTCTTTCGGTCTGCTTCCCTTTGGTCACGCCGAAGGGCCCACCCTCAAAGCGGAGGAGGTGCATCGAGACAGCCTCAACCTGCTGAGGAGAACACACGAGGGCTCTTCTCTTCCCTGTTGAGACACAGTGTGACCATGTAAACCGGATCATGAGATCCTTTCACCATCATCTTGTGTTTTTCCAACTTACAAGAATTCTTATTTACATACTACAGATTTTATTATTATTATTATTAGAACTCCATCAGGGGAATCAGCATTTATTGATACATAGCCATATATTTGGAGACCACTGTAGCAGGGATGACAGCTGACAAAAGAGTTATAATATAA
>JAOVVA010000029.1:6960719-6971128 GCA_028565275.1 Leiocassis micropogon | reverse complement strand
CAGGAAGGAACTGTATGTAAAATATCTGTTTACTAGGACTATCCAGACTGCGGCTTATCATTAAAACACCCTTCACGATGAGCACCACTTGCTTAAACTGTATTTGCATTTCATTTTATTGCTGGCACCAGCTTTGTCTAGACAGAACTTATTTTTAGAAGTCACTTTGCATTTGAATTCAGCAGCACTAGCACAGTGATTTTTCTCTCATTAGGACCTTTGGAAATAAGGGATAGGCATTTCGCTTTGATGCCAATTTAAAGACTTGGGCTCTTTTCCCAGTTGTGTTTACCCAAAGGCAAGGTTACCCCCCTCCCAAATGTGCCTATCTGAAATGGTAATGTATGACTCTTGAGGGAATCTTTCTTTGTTTACAAGAAAAACAAAAATGGCCTTTTTGAAGAAATACTGGATGTTTTTGCTCTCCCTCCTTCCATCAGTGCTGTAATCCCCAGCTTTCACAACCTGTTGATGGGACTCACCCCTGTGGAAATGCAACAGATGTTCCCCTGACATCCATCTGGTCCTTGTGATCCTTTCTCTTCCTTTTTTCTTCTTCTTTGAGATCATGCTCTTTTCCATCTTTTTTCCTAATATGCTTGGTCTTGTCGAGTTTGTGATCCTTTATTCACCAAGTTTTCCTTTTGAATCACAGGATTGAAAATAGGCAATCAAGATCTTCTCACTTCAAGCTGATCTCGACAAGATGATCGGGAACAAAAGCCAACTAGTAAGCCCTTGTTTTCGTTCACATATTTTTGTTGTGATGCGTGGGGGTGTATTTACATGTGACTGGGGTTCATTTAAAATCGTTTTCCTAAGCATGCCACGGTTCCTCAGCATGGCACCCCCCTCTGGGTAAACCAAACAACATTTGGGAGGTATCTGCTGCAGGGTGAAGCACTGATAAGGAGCAATGTAAACTTTAAGCACCAGTGTATTAAACAGTAGGTGACGGAATGATACCATTAGGTGTTAACAACATCTACGGTATGAATGACATACAGATCAAGTCTGTAATACATGACAGTGTATCAACCTAGCTAATCATGATCATAAAATGGTACTGTAACATATGATATTAATCACAGAAACTGATCGCTATTATTGTAAGTAGGATATCTTCATCAAGATATAGATATTATCAATGTCACATTACATCAGCATCATGTTAAAGCTAATATAAGTGTTGGTTAAAAAAAAAGAAATAAACTAAAGCGCTAAATTTGCTTTGTATGTACTTGAATATATATGATGCAATCAAATATTCAGATCACCAACTGGTTTCAGAATTTCGTGTCTGATTTTGTGGCTCCTTTCTAGATATTTAGTCTCTTTTCCTGCCTTTCCCCGTGTTTCCCCTCAACATGCGACATGATGATGGAGATGTGCATCCCAGGTGGCCTCCTCATCAAAAACACAAGAGATTTAACTTCTTATTTCAAGCAAACATCACTCACTCCCTTTGTTTGCCAAAGGAAAATATGTGGCAGGCATTTGTCCCGAGAGAATTGATCTTCCCGCATCACCTACCAAAAACAGGTCTTTGCCTCCTGCCGTCACAGAAACCTATCAGTCAAGAGGGTGTGAGGTCTGTTGAAAAAGTCTGTCCAGTAGTGGTCATTACTGCCATTGTATATCACTACTGCATGGTGAAAGATACTCAAATGACTTTGCTCTAGGCTGAGGTCCAGACACAGAGGGGAATACTGTACCAGACTTTTGGTGTGATATTTTTCCTCGTGTATTTAAGTGTTTTAGTCAGCATAGAGATTAACACAGAGTTAAATTTTGAACTTTACTGTTTCCTTCTAAAACGTGTGATCTGTAACTATGTGTCTAAGTGGACATATTTTACACTTTTCCTCCTAACTGCCCTGTTTATGTTTTTGGTAATAACAGATAATGTGAACTGAATTTTGAGTTCTAAACACTAATGACAAAATACAAAGGAATGGTGTTACAGGATTATCAAATGTTGCCATTAATTTGTAAAATGTAAATTTAAAAATAGTTTGAAAAAAAAAAACTAATTTTAAAAAAGAAAGTGTTACTTTTATTACTTAAAAAGAACTTTTCATATTTTTTTAAAATGGAGCTCAGAATGCAAGTCTGAGGTATGATGGTAAGGAAACTGACAAGTTAAATAATGTATGACAAATAATGTAAGTAAATAAAAAAGGAAATAAAAGGTAGTTAAAAACAAATAGCAAAATAAGCTAATAATTACTGTGATTAATAGTAACAGTGACACTAAGAAATAAACGTAATATAAAACTGTAAAATATTGAATTGTGAAAGTATTGAAAGGTTGAATGAAGTGTAATAACTTAAATAAGATAATGATGTAAAATTAACATACTGGCATATGTAAGAAAAGAAAAAAAAAAGCTAATAAAAAGATGGAAAAAAGTTTCTAGTTAACAAAAGTAATATAAAATTAGGTATTTAAGGTATTTAGGTATTTTATAAAACATATAAAATAAAAAAATGTCTGTCCATTATCAATAATAAGTAACAATAATATGTTTTTTTTGTACAATGTAGATAAACAATCAAAAATTTTTACTTTTATGTATTTGTATTGTACAATCCTTGTATGTATTATGTAACATATATTTACTTTTTAAAAATCTTGTTAACAGCTTCAAGAAGTGGCACATACTTTGAAGTAAGTGCTAATAAGTCATAATCATCAGTCATCTGTAACAGTACAGTGTTTTATTGTTGGCATAATTACTTGGACAGTTCTGTCAGTATAACCTTGTAGCAGTGTCTTTTTAATTTTTTTATTATGACTTAAAAAAACTTTCAGACACATTAGATTTTTTTACTGCCCATTCTGTCTAAGATATATAGCCTTATTGAATATGTGAGCATATTAAGTACAATTCAAGGTAAGATACATTAACTAATAAAGATAAAACATTGCAATAATTTTTTTCTGGTATTTAAAAATGTTTGCTTTACAGAGTTTCACATTGCAATTTTGTACTGTACTGTACAAGTGAACACCCCTACCAATTTCTGTGTTCTGTTGATAATCTCTTACTGTACATATGCTACTTAATTTGCCAAATTCTTGGCCACATTATATGGTTATAATCAATTTGCCGATATAGACTTTAGCACTTATTCAGAATTGTGTCAAATAAGATTTAGAATATAATCTCAAAGGTGTAGTGGACAGCGCCCTGGTTCTGAAATTGTACATTGTTTTAACAAGCACTACTAAATTATTCGTAGTTTGTGTTTTTGGCAACTTTGATCACTTTCTAACTCAATAATGGGCTGCTGTAACTTCTTTGTGCTCTTTTCTCCACTTTTTCCCCAAAGTACTTAATAAACATCACACCATGAACAACGACATGATGCTATAACCGTTCCATGTCGTCCAAATATTTTACATCTTAATATTGGTTAATATTACTTTTACATTTTAGCTTAGAAGCAAAATTGAAAGGACATTAAACTTGAATGTAACACAAAAGTATCAAAATAACAGTAGACCAGTTTGCACCAATTTGAATCAAATCAGATTAAGACCGCTGAAACAATTGGCTTATGTTTTAATTTTGTCTATTTATCTATTTGACTGGAAGCAGTTAACAAAGCAGTAAAATATATTTATGATTATACTGAGAATACCACAAGTATTATATAATAAGATCATACTTACACATGGGCTTAAGTGATTAAGACTTGCTGTTTCCTGAGATGAGCACCGAACAAAGTAAATGGTTGCAGAAAATATGGACTGTACTAAAGGACACTTAATTAATCAGCTGCAAACATATTGTAAATATTTGATTACCCTTCTAAAATTGTTCCTTTGAGGTCTGCTAGGGCTCTGTTCCAAGATCTGTAGGTGGATTATTTCATTAAATCCAAACAGTTTATACCAGAGAGCAGCTTCGCTTACAACACTATGTGGGGAGCTTGTTGCTCAGGAATACAAACGTAGCAGATGGCAGAAGAGAAAAAGTAACTTTTTCATCGTCACTGTCTGGTAAACACTGAAATTCTCTCTGGACAGAAAACACCTGCACCTTTGTTAAAATAAAAAAGGAAGAAATGAAATCAAAAAAATTCGCTGCAACCCCATCCAACCTAAACGGTTTAATTGAAGTGAGTCATCCAGGAAAGCATCTTCATTAAAACTATTATGAAAGAGACAAATGGAGTGACAGACATCCTTACAAATATGTACAAATAAGAGTCTAGATTATGAGAAATTCAGTGCGGAGAGTTGTTATAATTCTCAGGAAGAGCAGTGGTACTGTGACAATTTACTTTTTCAAACATGAGACAAGTGCTGTTGGAAAATAGAGAAGAATGGAAAGAAAGGGGGTTTAATGAGGGTGAGGATTAGGGGTTTAACCTTAACAAAGGTCAAACCAGGAAGCAGTTCACATTCAGTGTTTTGGTGAAAGCTGTAGAGGTCCAAATAAATAAAAAATGCTGATTAATTAATGAATTTTGACCATTTAAATGACAACATTTTTGCGATTTACAATGTAAAGTTTTGGTCATTTAAAAACCAATAAACAAATAAATTCATTAAACCAACATAGGCTCAAATATATAAATAAAACCATTTTTCACAGAGCATCTGCAACATTTGATGCACTGACTGATTTACTAAAGAAGATTAAATTGTCAGGCTTGTGATGGACCCAGGGAACATTGAGTGTAAGGCAGGGGTACACCCTGGATTGTGTGCCAGTCCATCACATGGCACCATGCACACACTCAATCACACTTGGGCCAAATTAAAAAAGTTATCAGTTTACCTACCAACATGTTTTTGGGAAACAGAAGGAAACATGCAGGCAGAGACCTGAGCTCAGGACAGAGCCTGGACCCTGGATCTGTGAGGCAGCAATGCTACCAGCCGGCACCGCAAGTAGATTTGGGCATACGATCAAGCATCTTTATACAACTGGTCCATTGCAATCGCTTTGTAGGTCTGTTGCTTTTGATGTTAGATATGACTAATCAAACTTATAAAATAGAACAATTCTGGGAGAACTAAAGCCACATGGGTAAAACTGGTCAGCTATAAAGGATCTCACAAAAATCTGGAAACTGAAGCCAAAGATAAAGTAGAAACATAACAATATACTATTGGATTAGTTTCATGAGGCCATGGGTGAGATGAAGATCACTTTTCTTATTTGAAGTGTGTTCCAATCATGTGCAATGGAAGAATGTAACCCTTGCTAAAACACATCCTCACAATTGTGATTTCAAAGCCACCTAATTAGATACAGTATACCGAATTATTGCTTTCTGCTTTTTGCACTTTATGGTCGTGGATTTACAGCAGTAAGTCAGAGAGCGTAGCAGACAAATGCTGGGAATAATTTGTGTGTGCACAACAACCCTGTTTAGAAAGTATTGTGTAAACTCAGTTCAATTAAATATTATTTATATAGCGCTTTTAACAATGGTCATTATCACAAAGCAGCTTCAAAGAATAAAAAAAAACTATAAAAATAGTTAGGAAAATGTGAGCAACTATACATAACTTATAATAATCAGTTTACATTTATGTTCCTGTGCTATAGTTTTGTCTTTAAATCATCATTAATAGAAATTGATGATACACTGCTACCAATAAAAGAAATATTTTTTTCTAATTGCTAAAAGCAGATATTGTTGTAATCACAGGGATCAGATACATACATCTGAAAAGTTCACTTGATATCTGAGTTTAGTAACTCCAGCGTAGAAATGTTAACATGTATTTGTGCTTTTACTTTATTTAATAATTCAGCTCTCAATTTTTATGGACCTACTGTACGTCCACTTTCTTAACTGTACTTTTATAATTTTTAAATTAAACTGTTTAATTTAGACCAATGCCATAGTAGAACTATTTTTGGTCTCCATTTTTGCAAAAACCTTATTCTGACTATATACGGTAAATGATACCTTATGATAAACTTATACCAAAAATATACTTGTGCATAATGAAAACTATTACTGTGGAAATTTATCTTAAGTTCTTTGAGGCACCAACTAAAATGGGTTCTTTAGGGAAAAAAACACAATAAAAAAAAACATGCTAGCAATTTTTTAAAGAGCCTACCATTATTTCTCAGACGTTTGAAATGCAAAAAATTACATAATGCCATTTGCAATTTCAGAGTTTAGGTTCATTGTATCTGAAATAGCTCTATAACAATCTTTTTGTTGTTGTTGTTTTAAGAATTTCCCTAAAGGGTCCCACAAATAACTTAATGACTACGTAGATGTGAGCAGGTCACAAGATCTTCAAGCACATCTTCAAGACTGTTCCACACATGCAAGATTAAGTAGCAAACGTGACATCCAAGACCAATCGGGCCACCCAGGAGAATGGCGACCAGCGGAAAGGCTGTCAGAGCCCCCCTTTACACCATTAATCTTCAATCCTCTCCCATGCTGCCAACTCGCATCTCCTTCAAAATGCAACAGAGGGGTGGAGGGGGGGGCAGGCGACAGAGCGCGCGAGAGAGGGGAAGCAATTCTGTTTTTCTCCTTTTGCACACCATAGATTAACTCTTTAAGGGATAATGGGTTACCAACTGGTTGCATTGTTTCAGTGTGGTGGTGCAGAAATTCAGAATTTGACGTAAGAAAAAGATTAAAGACGTTTTTGTCTGAACCATCCTGGTCCTTTGGAAACTTTGTAATGTGCTTTGATTTATTTTATTTTTTATAAATAGATATTCACTTTTTTTTTTAACTAAAATACATTGTAGTATGATTATTTATATATTATTGATTATTTACAAAAAAAACATTGTTATACGTTTTAGCATACTGTTTTAAATCTGTATTTATAGCAAACCAAAAATATTTTACCTAATAAATAGAGTCTTTATGACTTATATATTGTAGTTTTATATGAATATATCGGATACACCAACAGTAGGTAATTATTTTACTCTGAACCAAAATGTCTCTTTCCTCCAATTTATAAATGTTGGAAATCAAACACAAATGCATTTTCTTCCAAGAGACTGAGAGACTAGTCAATTACACCCTCACTTCCTCTATGGGTAAGTGTTGATGAATGAGGTCTCATTAAAGCTAAATTGAGATTCCGGCAACTGAAGTGCAGGGAAGTCCCTTAGACCCTTCAACTCTTTCACTGATCAATAGAAACTTTGATCTCATCCTCCAGCGCTTTTAGGGGCCAGACACATACAACCTTATTTCAATGAATGGTAAAATGGAGGAGGAAGAATCCAGGGGACTGATAAATAGCGGAAAATGAGTGTGTTATGACATGGCATGCCTTCAGTCCCAAGGGGGGGTTTTCTTGCTTTGCTCCATCCCTGAGAACCAAGAAGGAAATCGGCCATCTAAAAGTGAACCCTTTGAAGAGACCTGGACTCAGATTAAGTGGCATGCTTTGGATGCTTTGTTCTGCTTTTTTTCCCCTTTGGAAGGACCCCCTTTTTTCCCCCTGTTTAGGGGTAGGGGGAACCATATATTTGTCAAGCTAAGGCACATACCAATAATAGCAATTTGACACATCGTGGGCCGTGTTATATACTGTCTGTATAAAAAACCTTTATACCATATTTATAAAATATGTCTTATGCTCTTTTTTTTTTTTTTAAATAATGTGCTTATGTTAATTAACTTTTACACTAATACACCAGTATCCAAGTCTGTGACAAACCGATTATACAGTACAAATACTTAAATAAATTGGCATAATTGGGTCAATTTATTACAAAACTTCTATGAGACCATAAAACTCTAAAACATTTAATGACCTTACTGACGAAATGATAATTTCAGGAGAAAATTATTACGATTAATTGCAATAAGATTAAACAGCCACACATGCTTATGACTACAGCATTCAATGAAATGATGTGCATCAAGAACAACTATTGCCTATATAGGATCTGAAACTTTAATACATTCTTTCAGATAAAAATTAAATATGTCCAAGTTTTTTTTTTATTTAGGCAGAGATGTACAGCTGAAGGTTAAAGTTCTTTAAAATAGCTTTAATAATGGTAAACGCTTTTGTTATCCTTAAATTCATTTTGCAAATGGGGCTCCTTTAACTGTAACGGTAAAATACACATTTTGCAGACCGCTGTTAATGTAATCCAGTGCATCAAATATTAGGAATATTATTTGAATGTTTATAATAATATTTATGCAGTTTAATGAACGGATTAAGCTTTGCATTTCTGCACATGTCACAGCCAGTGTTAACATTAACAATAGCCCCTTGTTTCACTCTTACTGAAATCTTAACTAAACTAATTCAGTTTAAGTGATCAGGTTAAAAATGTAAATCTAACTTAAAAAATAATTGCTTATAATTTCCAGTCCTGAACAAAGTACTTAAAAATCAGATTTAGAGAACAACTCCTGCCGAAAGCACTGTGGTTTGTTCCAGAAGTCTAAACCTTTAATGTAGTTGTACATTGCCAGTATGCCAATGTTTAACTTTAAGGCACGTGCAATTTCTAAATCACATCTCCATTTTATTTCCTATATTTTCATTCAAATTCTTAAGAAACAAAAAAAAATCACATTTGACTTAAATATTTGTCCTTATATACAGTATCCAAAAACCGATACATTCAGTCCTTATTTAGTGCATTTAAACTATTTTTATTTACTGCATTTAAGACATTCAGTCAAATCCAAACCACAAATTTTTGCGCAAAGACAATATGGCAATTAGTTTTACTAACATTAAATAATCAAAAATATGCATGCAAATGTGTCATGAGTCATGCAAATTTGTTGGGAAACACTGAATTGGATTAATTCAAATAATAATTGTAATAAACCCACATACTTTTAAACTTAGCCAGCTGTAAAGTGTACTCAACAATGATAGAAGAGCAGTTCAATAAAATTTTAATTAAATAAGATTTTGATGTAAACCTATGCATTTTTTTTTCCATTTGCAGAGCCATGCTTTAAAATATATGAAAAGTAAATGGAGTTTCAGCATTGTGCATCTGTTTCTTTACATTTACAAACATCTGTATATTAAAGTTAAAACAGATCTTATAATTTTGTAGGATGTTCCACATCAAGTGTTTAAAAACTGCATTTTCCTGCTTTGTAAAAGCATTGTATGTTAAACTATAAGCATTGATATCCTTAAAATATAATATTTTATAATATACTCATAATCTATTTTTATGACTCATTCAGTACTGTTTATGATAAAAATTTATGTTAAAATTTACATTGAACTGCCTCACAAAACTGTTCAGCTTTAACTGAGAAATGATACATAATTCGAAGTATTAATAAAGATCCATCCAAAAAAGCACATATGTGAAAGTAAAAAAAATTGATATTTTAAATGTACATAAGTACTAAAACATAATGGTACATGTTTAAGTTTAACTTAATAATGCAATATCATGGTTCCATGCGAAAACTTACTTTTATTACTCATCTAAAAATATTACAATGAAACATCATACTCTATACCTAGATAAATCATTCACATTCCATTATTTGTAAGTGCATGTACAGTAGTACATGTATATGTAGTTTATGTCTAATTACTTAATTAGAAGTAAAATGCTATGTAAATAACCAATAATTACCATTAGCAAAAAAACAACAACAACAAAAACATTTTGTTTGCTGTCTATCCAGTTATGTTAGCTACATGAATTGATGCTAGTTGAACCTGACATTACCAGCGAAAACATGCTTAATAAAGTTTCACACATTCAATTCACTTTAGCAAGTTAATGAAACTCAACTTTTTACATTTAGTTTATATCTTCTAGGGTGGCAAAAAAGACATCTCATTTTTTACAAGTCGTTGCTCAGGATTTTAAAACATTTTAATGAGGTAGGGCCAGGAATACTCCGTGTGCAGTGCAGTGGACTATACATCTCCAAATGCTCATGAATAGCTATAAGACTAACTGCATTGTGTAGCATAACAATATCACAATATTTTACAGACATTCGCTGATTTGTAAGTACTGTAAAGGGCTTCATAGAAATGTAAGGAATAAAAAGTAAGATTTTTGTAAAAGAAATTAAGTATACAGCACATGTATTCAATTTGATGTAGGGCATTAACACCCAGGAACATGGTGGCCAAGATGTAAGCCTGTGTTTGTGAAGTTTGCATTTTATCCCTGTGCTTGGTAGGGTTACCTTTGGTCATGCGGTCTCCCCGGCTATCCAAAACATGTGTCGATTGTCTTGATTGGTGTTGATATTGTGGGTGTCGATAGATAGATAGATAGGTAGATAGGTAGATAGATAGATAGATAGATAGACAGATAGACAGACAGACACAGACCAGCAGACAGACAGACAGATGGTCAGAGAGTACTCCACAACATTTTAGTAGTGAAGATTTTATGGACTTCTTTAATGAAAAAATCGATAGCATAAGGAAG
>JAOVVA010000029.1:6929621-6959598 GCA_028565275.1 Leiocassis micropogon | reverse complement strand
AAAGACAGACAGATATACAGATAAATAGATGGATAGACAGACAGACAGTTAGTTGGATAGATAGATAGAAAGATAGACAGACAGACAGACAGATAGATAGATAGATAGATAGATAGATAGACACAGACCAGCAGACAGACAGACAGATGGTCATATAGTCAAATAGACAGACAGATATACAGATAAATAGAAGGATAGACAGACAGACAGACAGATAGATAGATAGATAGACACAGACCAGCAGAGAGACAGACAGACAGATAGTCATATAGTGAAAGACAGACAGATATACAGATAAATAGATGGATAGACAGACAGACAGTTAGTTGGATAGATAGATAGAAAGATAGATAGATAGACAGACAGATGGACAGACAGACAGACAGATAGATTAAGTCATTTAACGACCAGAGATATGATTATTGACCTGAATCAGATGTTTTAGAGGAAGTAAAACAGTCACTTATAGAGTTTTGATTAGTCACACCTGGTTCCTCTAATGGTTTGTCTGATGTTGCTTTAATTTATTAATAAGTGAAAAGCAGTGTGATTGATCATGAAAAACACCATCCTTTTAAAGACAACTCTATAAAGGCATTTTCGGTGATAATACGCGGTTTGTGTTTGTCCTTATGTTCTTACTTCAGGTTGAAGAAATCGCGTTTGACCTCAGCGGGACGCCGTAGAGTCCTGTGTGTGTGTGTGTGTGTGTGTGTGATCCGCCAACATGGCGTCCTCAATGTCACTCTGGTCTGGTTTGAGTCGAATTTGTTTTCGCCATTCAATCACAAAAACACCACTAAGGTAATAACGAGCTGTTTGTATTATTTTCGCTGTTTGTATTTTGTGCTGTATGTCGCTATTACACTCGTTTAATAGTAGGAGGATATTTAGCAATAACATCAGGATACCGTTAGCATTGCTTGTCGTTACTGTTTCATTATGTATTGTAAATTCTGTGTGGCATTTAAATTCATTTATTTTACACAGAGTTAATTTTTTTTTTAATTGTCCATATTCTTCTTGAGCATGGTTATTATTTATGTTCTGTTAAGGATAGTTATGTTATTAGCTTCCTAACGCTGTGGTGACTAGCTAAACAGGCTAGCAAGCTCCAAAGCCTGTCAAGAACAAAGACAACATGACACTAAATGCACTGCTTATAGCTTAAATAAAATATAAGGCAAAGTAATTTAACCTCTTTGAGTTGAACAAACACATAAAATCGCTTTTATTAGCAGTTTTGTAAGTAAATTATTATTTGTCTAGAAGACATCTTAGGTCATGGCAACACAAACACACTGCTTATGAGATTACTAATGACTTTTAATGATCTTGTGAAGATCTGTGAAGAACACAGACACAATGAGGTTAATAATGTAACAAGACATAATGGTAACATTTTATAAATCTGCAGTTTGTGTAAATATGTTCCTTTGATATGGCATAATGTGTCTCCTGTTATGCATTTAATTGATCTTTGTGCTATATATTTTCTGGTAATATACAATAATAATAATGCAATAATAATACAATAATTTCAGAAGGGCCAAATTATCTGGTGGCTCAATGGGAGGTTTCTCGCAAGTTCAAATCCCAGCCAGTGCTTAAACCCCAGCCACTGGATGCAGTGCCAATCCCAAGCCCGGATAAAATGGGAGGGTTGCGCCAGGAAGGGCATCCGGCGTAAAACTTGAGCCAAGCTTGTAAGTGCGGCCTGGATGGTCCGCTGTGGGCGACCCCTTGCCGGGCGCAGCCGAAAGACCAACACCACCACCACGAACCCTGTAACACATTATCAAAACCTGGAAGGATATTGCTGAATCATCAGCTTTTTGGAAGAAATATATAAATAATATATATAAATTATATATATATAATTTATATATATTATTAACCATTTTACTCTAGTTAGTCACCCGGATCCAAAAATCAACACCCTAGAGCCTTAGCCGACTGAACCACCCCTCCCACGTCTTGCATTTGGTTTTATCCAAACTTCCATCTAGCTTTTTATAATGAAATTTGCTGCTTAGCACATCTGGTGATGTTTTCTCGGTCATCTTATTATCCGTGCTAAATGTGCCATCATCATACACAGCCGAGTAACCGCACTGAAATTATGGGAAGCCACTAGGGTCAAACTTGGTGATATGATTAATTTGCGTTAGAGATATAGCAGTGCGTTAAAATTAATCACATGCATTATCACGTTAATATTGACAGTTCACCCTCTATCTATATATATAGAGAGAGAGAGAGTGAACTGTCTGTCAAATGGCTAATATACATCTATATATCTAATACACGTGTGCGCGCACGCGCGCACACACACACACACACATGGCAGAACCTCGGCATATGGATGCCCCATCTTACGAATTTTCGCCATAAGAATTAAAATTTTGCAAGAAATTTGCATTGGCATACAAAAAAACATAAGGCATATGAATGAACCGAACGCTGGCTAAGATGCAAAAACCTATGAGAAAGTAAGAGCTATTTGTCCAAGTAGGAGAGTGATGGAGTGCTGCATCAGATGACCTGGCCTCCACAATCACCCAACCACAAATCCACTTGAGATGATTTGAGATGAGTTGGACCGGAGACTGAAGCAAAAGCATCCAACAAGTACTTAACACCTCTGGGAACTCTTTCAAGATTGCTGGAAAACAATTCCAGGTGAATACTTCATGAGGCTGACTGAGAGAATGCCAAGAGTGAACAATGCTGTCATCAAAGCAAAAGATATCTGTTTTGAGGAATCTAAAATATAAAACATTTTTTGTTGGCTACATAATTTCATATTTGTTCTGTCATTTTAAAGTCTTCAGTGTTATTATTATACAATGTTATGCAAAAGAAATGCTGGAAAGCAAGTATGCTTTGAACAATATATACTTTAAAAGTTTTTTTTTTTTTTTGCAATATACAAAATGCAAAAAGTGAGCAAACAGAATAAAAATCTACAATATTCGGTGGCTTTAAGTCTGCATCGGTTCTTACAATTGCACAAAGTCAGGTGTATGATTAACCAATTATATCAAGCAGGTGCTAATAATCAGTTTCATATGTAGGTTATAATACAGTCATGAACTGAAACGGAAACAGCTGGCCTAAAACTGGGTCATGGACAGCCAAGCTTTGCTACTAAGGTGAGGTTGTGGAAGACAGTTTTATGTCATTGGTCATACACAATGGCAAGGTGGAGTATAGCAACTAGAAGGTAGTTATTCCCTGCATCATCAAGGTCTCTTCCAGGCACAGATTTCAAAGCAGACTGTGATTTCAAGATGTGCTGTTCAAGCTTTATTGAAGAAGCACAAAGAAACTGGCAATGTTGACGACTGCAGGCGCAGTGGTCGGCCAAGGAAACTTAATGCAACAGATGGAAGGCACATCATGCTTAGGACCAAGGTACACCCATCTACTGCCTGGAGAAGTCTGCCCAGAAGTGGTACTCGTGGAGGAATGGTGGCCAAAAGCCAGACCTCAGTTGTGGAAAGAAGGATACACGTCTAAACTATGCACGAAAACATAGGAACTTTGGGTGAGAAAAGTGGCAGCAGGTGCTCTGAACTGATAATTAAAAAATTTAGAAAATATTTGTCTGTAGTGAGAGGCACGCTGTTTACGTAGGGATGGAGAACGGTACAATAATGAATATTTGCAGGCAACAGATATAATTTTGGGGCTACATTTCTGTGTTGGAGGTTAAAGATTTGGTCAGAATGAATTGTCCTCAGTGCTGAGAAATTTAGGCAGATACTTATCCATCATGCAACAACATCAGGCCTCTGATTGGCCACAAATTTATTTTGCAGCTGGACAACGATCCCAAACAAACAGCCAATGCCATTAAGCAGTTCAATGTAGAGAAAAACAAGGAGTCATGGAAGTGATGGTTTTGCCCTCACAGAGCCCTAATCTCAACATCAAGTCTGTCAGGGATTACATGAAGAGACTGAAGGATTTGAGGCAACCTGCAAGAGCTGCGGTTAGTTCTCCAAGATGTTTGAAACAACCTATTTGCTGAGTTTGTTCAAACATTGTTTGCAAGTGTACCTAGAAGAATTGATGGCAAATCTGGTTTTGCAGGCAAAGGGTGGTCTCTGATTTTATTTGGATATCTCTTGATAAAAACACACACATGCACGTCAGCCATAACATTATGACAGAAGAATTATTCCCAGTCTTGTGTAGGTTCCCCTTCTGCCACCTGAGCAGCTCAGGCTCCTTGGGGCATGGCTCCAGGACTTTGGGTTCTATGGGTTGCACGGTGAGGTCTTCATGAATCGGACTTGTTTGTCTGATGTATTCCAATGGGTGCTTGATCGAATTGGGGTCTGGGGAGTTTGACGCCCGGAACAACAACCTTGAACTCTTTGCTGGCCTTTGGTCCCTGCAGGCATGGGAGAGCCTTAGGGGTTGACCCTGATCCCGTCACCAGTTTACTGTTAATGTTATGGCTGCTCGGTTTATATAGTGTACTATTAAATTGTATATGCAGTATAATATAAGAGGTTTGGCACTTTATATTTTGCAATCTAAAGACTACATAGCTGCCTTATTAAACAAAATAATAGAAGCTTGCATGTTTCTCTCTTCGAGAGAAAGATCTCTGCCAGGAAAGATGTGAGAAAGGTCAGTGAGGCTTTAACTTCTGTTCGTGACAAACCGGCGACCACACGTTTTTCTCATGCTGCTGTTCAAAGGAGACTTTTGCTCTGAAATGCTCTGCTGGTAACTGTGGTTCGGTGCGCTGACATAAAGTGCTGTCTGTTGCTAACTGTCTAATGGGAGCGTGCCAGAAACCCAGCAGACAGAAGTAATAGGAGAGATTCAGCATGCGCTTCATTCTCCCTATTCTGCCACAGCATTGTGGTCGCCTTTGTTTACTTAAGTGATTACTTTTCATTTCAGTCTCATTTCTTCCCCCCTCAAATTTCCTGTCTTGCAGGTCAGTTAGCACATCAGGATGTCTGGCGCAGAAACAAAGACAAGAGTCGCAGCTCATCACGGTGGATGAGAAACTGGTAAGAGTAAACATGCTGTGTTTGGTCTTAATGATTTGTTGTCGGGGGAGTTGACTGACTTGGGTTTCATTTTGTGTCAACCATGTTGTATTTTAATAGTTTTTTCTATTAAAAATAACCCATGTCTAGTCATTCAGATGGGTTTCCAATGTGCATGTACAAAAAATGTTGGGGGGGGAGAAAAAAAAAACATTACCAGCTTTTTGTCAGTTTTCCACTTTTGTGTGGTCCAGGGCTGATACAAGCCAATTACATCCCCTCCTCCCCCCCTAATGTGACCTCATATAATAAAAAGCCATGTCTCAGATTGTTACTCAGCTCTGCCATGCTCTAGCAGGGCATGGCTCGGTAGTAGTTCTTTTATATAGATACTAAATCTGTGCCTTCGGAGCAGAAAGAGTTTCAGGTTTGAAAAGATGCATCATCCGAGGGATATTTTAGCTGAAACATTAACGCGCACACGTGCACGCACACACACACACTTTGGGGGGAGATCAACAGTAAAATATGGGACCTTTTAAATTGGGTTTCTTGTAAAACATTTTAAATTCATTCCTATACTCATTTAGAAGGGTATTATAGAGGAAGTTATGGATTTGTTGGATAAATGTTAGATCTTGTACTAAACAACAACAAAAACATTTCTAGAATGGTTTTCTTGGTGTAACTGAAAAGAAGGATTTTAACATCATGTATGGTACCAGTCAAAACAAAGGACATAAAATTGGATTTATTTTTCTACATTCTAAAACAATACTTGATTTTTTACTCATACAATTAACTCATGAAATTATGTAATTAATTAACAACAACAGGCAGTTGTTATTTTAAGACATAAAAGTCAGCTGTTCTAGAATAATTCCCGCAAGAACAGTATCGTCAAGTGCATTTGCAAAACCCATCAAGCACCATGATGATGTCTCTCATGAAGACCTTCCCAGGAAAGCAAGACCAAAACTTACCTCTGCTGCAGAGGAGAAGTTCATTTAGAGTTACTGTTCAAAGGTGATAAAAAAAAAAATCATACCAGAAATTTTAACTGACGAAAAAACTTATGGCGACCTTTAATCTTTCTTATTACCCTCCTTATAAATGAAAAACTTTGCATGACCGTTAAGTCAGATTTTATTTACATGAAAATCTCAACCTTTGTTGGAGCTACTTCAGTAAGTTGTACTTTAGGATGCATTAATTACTGTAACATTTGGATATGGTTTATTTGCACTGCCATTAGCCTTCATTTAATTATTATTATTATTTTTTTTTAAACAAATCCATTCTCAAAATAAATCTTGATTAAACCTGAAACTAATATTTAATTCTGTAGATGTAAAAGTGTGACATTGGGTGGAATAAACAGCCCTAACATCTGTTAGATCCTGGTTCACAGTCTGACTTTTTGACTAAATAAAGATTGACGCGCCTTTCTGCGGGTTATTTAGCATTTATGGAGTAAATGGGGAAATGCTACAGATCCTCATTCACAGAGCTTTTACAAGAGAATGAGCTCATGAGGTTTAAGAAACACAACTTACCTGGCCTCACCTTTATCACAGGACATGTAAATTCTTGCCTGATTTAATAGTAGTGTCTATTATTTTTTTTTTCCCTCCATGTTATTTGTCTAACCCTTTGTCGATGTTTATGTCTGAGTGGTGCATTAGATAAAATTACTGCAGGTTTAAAGATAAACCAAGTTTACTCTTCTTAGAAATTTTTGTAATTGTTTCACAATAGCCTCAACAAGGAGTTTATTATTTTTTTTATTGAAAATCTATGATTGTCTTCAGTGATAGTAAAAAAAAAAACATTATAAAGTTCCCAAGAAGCCATTTTCTCTTTCTCTCTCTCATTAATTCTCTATATCGCTTATCCTATACAGAGTCGCTGAAAGCTTTAAGCCTATACCGAGGGACTCGGGACACTTGGCAGGGTGCACCCTGCACGGGGTGCCAATCCATCACAGGGCACACAAACGCACACTTGAACACACTCACTCACACACTACGGGCAATCTGAACGTGGCAATTAGCATAATCTGCATGTCTTTGGACTGTGGGCGGAAACCGCAGCACCCAAAGGAAACGTACCCAGCACGGGGAGAAAATGCAAACTCAACACACACGTACTTAAAAATGCAGGAATCGAATACTTGAGGCAACAGTGCCAACCACGACACCACAAAACACAATAATAAATCCAACAAAAACATATTGTAGGATTTTTTTTTTTATGTTTTTTTTTAAACGTCTTCCTGTATACAGTACTTTTGTAAAGTAGTTTGAAAGCTTTTTAATTCACAGGAAAGTGAACAGAAGCATTACTGAAGAGTCTTTAAATGCCTTTTGTTGATTTCTTTATCATTTGCCTATGTGAGGAAAATGACCCTTCTGTAGTGGGTATTTGGGTGGGTGCACATTGTGTCTCTTATCGTGTCTGAGGCTGCCAGGACGAGGGCTCTCACTTCAAGCTTGGGGCCGCTCCGATTTAAAGCCGATTAAGGGTTCCCGAAAAGAATGGACTGAAAAGAGAAAGCAGGGGGGAAAATAGACGAGACAGACAGTAGCGGCTTCGTCTGGTAGGGAAAGGCCGCCTTTTTCCTGTTGGCTCCTGGGCTTTCATACTTATTGTACTGAAGCTGGAGTGAATAATGTTGGTCTCAGACATGTGCATGGTGCATGAAGTTTCCTGACATGTCTAAAAACAGCACAAAACGCTATTGTTTCATTATCGTATTAACAGGCATGGCACTACTGTGTGCGTATTTAAAAAAAGAAATGCAGCCTGATTAAAAAAACACTTCATTACAATGATGCAGGGCGGAAATATGTGACTGTCCATAAACTATATTCCTGGAAGAAACTGATATAATGTTTGCCAATGTAACTTAAACTGGTATATACAATTTTTGTATAGGGATTCACTCTCTCTCTCTCGCTCACTCATAGTCTATACCGCTTTATCCTGTATTCAGGGTCGCGGGGGCCTGGATCCCAGGAGGCTTAGGGCACGAGGCAGGGTACACCCTGGACAGGGTGCCAATCCATCGCAGGGGCACACACTCACACACTCATTCACACACTACGGGCAATTTGGGAACACCAATTAGCCTAACCTACATATCTTTGGACTGTGGGAGGAAACCGGAGTACCCGGAGAAAACCCACCAAGCACGAGGAGAACATGCAAACTCCATACACACAGAGATCGAGCCTGGCCGGGAATCGAACCCGGATTATAGGGATTCAGTTGTATAAATAATTTTGCTGTGGTTTGTATTAACAAAGCGCCAAAAACAATAGCTATGTAGATTGAGATATTTTGGCCTGTTATTGGAAATGAAACCATATTGGGTTGGTGTGATGATGTTCAGTTACTTAATGGAGACTTCCTAAAATGCTAAATAAATGCTTTCTCACAAAAAAAGGATCTTATCAACAATATTACACGTTTGCACATTAATCGGTTTGCGTGGCGTGTCCTCTATACAAGCCCCTGTGCAAGTTGTTATTGTAAAAATGTTACCATGTTAGAATAAATGCACTAATACAGCATAAACCTGTTATTTACCTTGCAGCTACTAAACTACTCTCAGAGCTGCTGTTAACAAAACAGAATTGGCATCTTCTGACCAATCAGATTTAAGGAGCATTGTTGCTTTGCATAGATATATTTATATCCACAGCGGCTCTTTTCCACGAGATTGTAAACGGCATTACATTTTAGTCCTTGAACAGCTATCTGCAGCCTTTTCAAAGAAACGTAAATAGACTTGTCTGACCAAAGATATGAAAGAGGAATTTCACAACATAACAAAAATGTGCAAAGCCCACGCCATGCGTTCATGTGAAAGTGCTTGCATATGGCGCGCTTTCTGAGCAGTCGAAACGTGTGGCATATCAAATGATGGCAATTAAAGACCTGCGTGATTGTGGCTGAGTCCTGGCACTTTCTCGCTCTGGTGCCTGCCCTGGCTTGCTTTTGTTCATAATTACTGTTTGATTAAGCCTGCTGAGCTGTGAGACAAACCGCATGGCTGGCCACCGATACGCAGCTTTACACGGAATGTCTGATCAGTTAACAATATGCACCCAACATCCCTGAGCAAGTTTTGTCACATGCTTTCTGTCTGAGCAACTAGATTTCTGTACACCTGGAAGAAAAACTTTTGAAGGGAAAGTGACAGTTTGCTGTCTGCTCTTTAAAAACAATAAAATATTTAACTGGTTTAAGACATATGTAGCCATTTTTACATCCACGGCGCTGTTCTTCACTTTCTCGAACAGCCGTGTCATTGTGAGTTTTGCTAAAAATGTAGTGTGTGTTTGCTCTGCATGCATCAATATGTGTAAATTGTTTTACTTTCCATTAGGGGTGTAACAGTATGCAAAAATCACGGTTCCACAGTTCTTAAGTCACGGTTCGGTACAGTGAGGGAAAAAAAAGCAAAGTCATGAAAAAGAATACTTTTTTTATGGATTTAACCTTGTAAACACATAAACTTGTACAAACTTTTAACCACTGGCAAGCTAGCCATAATTTCCTCAATACGTAAGATTTGTGCATAGCACAAACCTTTATTCTTTTTTTTTTTTAAGGTGAAAAAAATAAACATAATGCATCTAGATATCTAGCTGGTAAATTGTGCCAATAATAGCTCTTTTAAATAGCTCTTTTAAATTTTAATTAAATCTTATTTGCACTAATTGAAAAATATGGGATGCTTAGCTTTAAATGGACTATACTGTGTATATAAGGGGCTTTCAAGTCAATCTAAAATTTCTCGTGAATGAAGGCATAAAACAGTGACATTTACAAAAGATTTTTAAGCACAGTACAGTGATCGTAAAACATTTGAATGGTGCAAACATTTTAAAGAAGGCCGTACGTCCATTAATGACGGCCCCGGCCGAGGTGGCTCAAAGCCCGCTGCAGCTTTTCTCGGGAACATTCGGCGAGTGGAACGCCTGATCCTTGAAAAATGACTCATAACTTGTCATCAACTTGAGGAAGAGACTCATCTGTCAGTGGGAACTGTACACAACATAATTTATGAACACCACTTGCACATTGCAGGAATAGGCTGGGAGTTATTGCCACGTCCCTCGTACAATCCTGACCTCACTCTAAGCAATTTTCATGTTTGTCCATTAATTGTCTTCCCGGGAGGTCATGGCTCCGCCATCGTAAGTAAACTTTCTACCTCGATGGTATCCAAGCATGAGTGAAACACTGGAATAAGTCCATTATTGTAATAATTTTTCTCTCATATCTGTGTTCTGTTATTGCGCAATCAAAAGTCCTGGTTTGACTTGAATAGTATAAGTATTAGCTTGAAATAGATAAACATACAGACATAATCGTTCAATCTAAAACACTAACTATACAGTTTACTGTTTGTAAGTACAAGAATCAGACTTTAGAGCAATGGAAAAAGGTCGCATGATCTGATGAAAGTATATTTTTATTTTTTTACAACTTTGTACTATGTGTACTGTCAGCTAAAATGATTTCTAGCATTTCTGCTTGTTAGTAAGCCGAAGTCATAGTGGTGCTACATTAGAGAGGTTTAAGTGTCCCGTGGTCGTTTTGACTCATGGTATTCCAATAAATAAAAAAAACGCTAAACCACTTTTTCCTCATAAATGCTGTCTGTGCAAAAGGGGTTAGCCACACAGGTTAGGAACTGACAGACTACCTACAGTAAATGAGCTCCTGATCTGTAAGTTTAATCTGAAGAAGCTTCACTAAGGCTTGATCACGAACAAACAGATTCTCAACATTTTTTCTCTAATTTTTAAACACTTAAAAATCTGTAAAGCCTCCAAAAAACAGCATGCATGTCTTATTGAGACAAACAAGGAAAACTAGATGCTGCTTTGTTCCAGCTGTCTGATTGGGATGCGGCGATTCGTCCTGTCTGCTTGTCTCATTAACTGAACAATTCCCCCTTGGTGATCGTCACTGTATTTGTGCCAGTGCTTCAGTTTGTTAATTAACTCAATGTAGGTTTCATTGTTGGCCTCGCGCTCTTCGGAGACCCCACGGTGCTTGACTCGGCTGTTTGTACCAGAAGTTTGTACTGTGTAACCTTAAAGCATGTTAAATTGAAACATTGCTACGTATCAAATGTTTTGCGTCAGTAGGAAGTTTTTTTTTTTTTCTTTCCATGCTATTGAACTTTCTTGCTCTCCATGCAACAGTGGGTATGAAATCTGTTGCTAGGGCTAGTGATTGTTCCACGTATATTTTTTTATATTCCGGAACATGTTTGACTTCTTGATAGTGTTTATGGGTGTCTTGACTCATTTAATTAATTAATTAAATGTGGGAATCTAATAATATAAGCAAAAATGAAAGAATTTGGTATTCCAGAAATGGCTTCAGCTTGCATGTTAGATGTATGTACTCCTTCAGACGCTTTAGATAAAATCCTGCCTGTAGATCAGACCACACTGACCTGTCCTCCCTGCTCTCTCTCTCTCTCTCTCTCTCTATATATATATATATATATATATACACACACACACACACACACACACACACATATCTCAAGTGTCTGTTTTGTCTAAGCTGTTCCTCCTACCAGGTGCTTGTGTGAAAATTTCAAGGCTGGACAACTAGGTCAAAGGATATGTCTCTTTTGAAGAGGACCTTACAAGAGGCTTTGTATTATCCGCTAAATAGTATTTCATTTACTTAGCTCTCAAGAGAAAGTAACCGTTAAAGCACCCTTCAGTGCACGTCACCTTTGTGTGACCGAGGAAAGAAACTTACTTCAACCATGGCGCTTCGGACACTCTTTTTCCACCATTCTGTTCTTCGTAAAGATCAAGCATAGGTCTTGTTCCTATCGATTAGATATAATACTGCAATTAATGGAGTCAGTGTTTTTGGTTTTCAAAACAAGAAAAGTTTTGAGTAGAAAAAGTTTTGAAGTTCCTATAGCATTATTTAAAAACAAAAAAAAGCATGTGTTCAGTGACAGCCGAAACTTCTTTTCTTTTGAGAAAAAAAATATATAGTCATTTGAACTTTTATTTAAATTAATAAAAACCTTAGCTGTTACTGCTAAATTGCTAAAATAAAAAATATCACTAACAGGTAGGAAATAATTAGCATCATTAATAGCCTATTATGTATGATTTCGTTATCTGCTACAATTTACACCTAAAAAGAAATGTTTTATCACTTTTATACACAACGTTAAAGGGTTTGCGTTTCCATGTTTCCGCTTTGTTTAATGTCAGACTAGGATTCTTTTCACTTTCACTTTTTTTTTTAAATGCTCAAATGCCTTTTTGCTCCAGCACAAATTGGTATGCGCACACATGGAATAATTACACTGCTCTCGCATGTCTGGAAAGAGTGCAGATACACACGAGTCATCATGCCTGCACGCAAAGTTTCAATGCACGCGTTCAGGTTTCGTTCCGCTCAGACATGGGTTTACAGCTCAACAATGTTGACAGAAGTTTACAATTAATCAGATTTTTAGACAGAGTTCCTCTGTCTACATGGCCAGGTAGTGATCCGAATTTGCTCTGTATGTGTTAAAGTATTCTGATTTATTTCCCGAAATACAAACAATACTGTTAGATTTTTCTACACTATTTAACAGTCTCTTTTGTATCATTAAACAAGTTACTTACTCCCTGAAGCAAATACTTCTACACACCGTTTCAGTTTTGTTCGTCAGTTCAAACAAGGTTTTACAAACTTTTTTTTTTTTTGACCCGGTGAGCGTGCCTGTAATTGACTATTCCGTCCTCGCATATCCGTCACTATCGCCTTCAGCTGAAAGCTGTGATGCTCCTGGTGTGTGAGGTCATTTTCATGCTCTTGCTAAATATCGACGCACACATATGGTACCATTTCGCCACATAATGTCGCAGTGAATATGCATTCTGTTCCAGAAAGTGCAAACGAGCCAGATGGCTTGCGAGTGACACTTAAAAAGGAGCTCTGTTTCAACAAGACACGCCGAGCTTTTTTTCCATGCACGTTGCCTCCAAACAAACAGGTGGCATGTGGCTAATTGCATGCGGAAATGCCTCTTCCCACACACACAGTCTGCCCCACCCAGACTGCTCAGTGTAATGTGAGAATAGGTTTGACCCTCGGTGCCAACTGCGCCCTCCTTTCACTCCTTGCACAAGTAGTACATGTTGTTTGTTTCTATTAGTGACCCCGTACGTCCGATCCGTTATTAGCGCAGCCCTCTCACTTCAAAAGATGGCCAACCAGGGCGCGTTGCGCAACAGCCGACGCAGACACGACTCGGCTGGGGAGGTTAAGGGTCGGGTTTGGCTTCCTTCTTGGAAGTCTAACGCTCGTCGACTTAACAATATACGACCTACTGATGAAATCTGTCAACATGTCTGAGAGAGGTCAATCCCCATCCAATAACATCCTGATTGCATGGGTGCTGAAAGCTCACTTTTCAAGTGTGCACACAATGTGTGCGATTGTAAAGGCTTTAGTTTGTGTTTGATTTCGTCCTTCTCTTCGCTTCTTCGCGTGCGTCTCTGCACCATTATAAACCTGATCTTGTTGTGATTTCCGAGATTTAAGAAAATCTAAGAAACGAACACATCCCTCAGGGCTGTTTACGCTGGTTAAATGAGCAGAGTTTCTTTTTTTTTTTTAAGATTCATTCATTCTTTTTTTTTTTTTTTTGGACGAGGACCCACCCTTAGATTAATAACAGGAAATGATCTTCCCCAGGTGATAAACAAGGGCAAAGTGTTCATGTAATAGCCAGGTATTATTTCCACAGTCTGGCATGGGATAAAACAAATGCTTAAAAAAACCCACACACAAGAGTTTCCCTTCATGCCAAGCTCAATGCATTTGTGATAATTTATTCACTTCTCATTAGGAGCCTTCTGGTAAATTTCCAGCCCTTTTTTTTTTTTGTGCCGACGGTGAAGAGTGTTATTCATTTTAATTTAGTTTTTTTCCAAGACTACATTCCGTTCAAGGTGAATTTAACTTCCGCGATTTTTTTTTCCCCCCTCGTCTGTGGGAATGCCGGTGGGGTGTGTTACACATCTAAGTTGTGTGGAATCATTCATCTGAATGCTAATCAAATTACACCTGGGAAAGGCATGAAAGGTTCCACCTCTATCTGATGGGAATGCTTTACCATCTACGTTCTCATATATTAGAATTTTTTTTTTTTTCGACTCCAGAGCCCCAGGTCATCGCCACATGCACAGCTTTACAAGTCCGATTCCCAATTCGGCGCACATGGGCCTGCGATTGCCATCAGCTCCATGCGGTCGTGCTGCAGCTCCTGCTGCATGTGTGGTGCTCCAGAGCACTCGTCTCAAAGGCAGCTGTATAAACTGTACTTCACTCACTTCGTGGGCAAGGGAGCTATTTACCTGAGTGTCGGGGACGACTGAAGCTCCTCCGTGGGGGGATTCCCACAGCAACTGAGCGTGTCCAAAACACAAAGCTCTTCTGAACTGCAAAACATATGCTTCACCAAATACCTTTTTGATGAGAGACGGAGCATTTTTTAAGAGCAGTATTTTAAACTAAGAGTTGTTGGAAAGTTAGAACACTAGTGCGTCAGTACATATTTAGAACGTTGGTCGGTTTGGTAAAATTGAGTCGTAAAGTTTATTGAAAATTCCCAAATTCAAGTTCTCCAGTTATGGCGTACAGAAAGCATAATAGTACAACAGGTACGGGTAATGTTTCTGCGCCTTCATATTTTTTGTTCTGTCAGTTTCAGCAATGTCTTGATAAAAGCTTATTAATTTTAGAGGCTCAATAGAAAAGCGCTATCATAAGAGTGTGAATCTTAATGATGGTACAGGCATCCGTAACTGGAATGCAAGGGAGCAAAACTGACTGACTGCGTTCTGAATTTGATGATGGTACTGTATACTCTACTCCCTGTCAAGCATGATGACGCTGGCCAATCACTGGTTTATGTGAGCTCATGTACAGTATGAGGAAGAGGGCAAATAGAGTTTTGTTTCAAATGTAACTCTTTGTTGAAACTTTTTGTTGAGTTGAGAACAATATCGCGAGTTGACTTCTGTCAGCTTGAAGTGGGATTTAGTGTTACAAAAGCACAGTGCTCATCAAGTCTCTCAAAAAATAATAGTGCAAGCTGTAGAAAATAGTGCAAACAATATTTCTTTATTTATTTTGTAATATCCTTGAAATGTCCCTTACTTAACAGTAGGACTATTGTTTGCATGATTTGCTCTAGACGGCAGGGTTACTATTTTTCCAAAGTCCTTTCTGACAAATAAAAATAGATTAACTAAATTGTGCAATTTTAATTCTATTTGCATTATGTAAGAGTGCCTTTGCAAAACAAATTAGGGACCATGATGAAACTGGTTCTTGTAAAGATCCTCCTAGGTAAGCAAGACCAAAACCTAACCTCTGCTGCAAAGGAGAAGTTCATTTAGAGTTACCAGCCTCAAAAATCACCAAATAACAAACAGCACCTCAGATTAGAGTCATTATGAAGGCTTTACAGAGCATAAGTAGCAGATACATCAAAAGAGATCATTGTATATTTTGGATTGTATTCAGCATTATTACAACTGGTTACAAAAAGCATAAGTGTTTAGTTTAATCTATCCACCACTCAGTGACCTTGTACAAGTGATTGATTACAGTATAATTTTTTTGGAAACTGGAAAACTCTACGTAGCTAGATCTTCACAAATTTCAATGCACTAACGCTTTTACAACTATTTCTCAGACCATCATAGTCTAGACCTCCAATAAGAGCCGGCCTCTACCTAAGTTCAGGTGCCTTGTTTTCGCACATTTTTCTTTCATTTACACTCGAGGTAGCCGACATGCTTTTCCTCTCATCCTTCTCCTGCCCGGCTTCCCCCTTGGTCTCGGGTGTGAAAGGGCTCCCATGCGCTTTATTCGCCGAGGTGTCAGAAATATAGACACGCTTTTATGTCATGAACACTTTGCCAGCTTTCCTCCCCCGCTCTTAAGCCTGGCATTCTGTCTGCATACCAGGGATTGTAGGGCCCTGTGAATAGTGTCAAACTTCATAGTTCTCATTTTGCTTCCTGTACATGGCTGGAGAAACGTGCAACGTTTCCCCCTTTTGTGGTTCTTTTTTTTTTTTTGCACACAATTTTTTGTCCCCTTTTTCTCTTTCCTAAGAAGCACCATATTTAAGCCGCCGTCTCCTGCTTTGTGCTCGGGCCATTGTGCTCTCGTCTATTGCGAGGATCACCCTGCTAGTTTTTGTTGCCCTAATGTATGCAGGCATAAACGTCTAGACTAGAAATTTTTTTTTTTGTACATCGCAGGGGCAGTGAAGTGTGTTTTTTTTTTTTTTTTTTTCAATGCACCTTCATCTGAGCCCATATTTGAGCATTTAAGAATGGGTTTGTTGTTCTGTACGGTACTCTTCTCATCAGCAGTTTATGCAAATATATAAATGCTTACTGTAGCAAATGCTTCCTGTTTAAGTCCACAGATGTAATTAGACCTTATCTCAGTGTTTGAAATGGCCTGTCAACCGTTTGTCAGATTCTGGATATTTTACTTCTCTTTAGTTTTTCTGCAGAAAATCATTGTAACGTGAGCACACGATAAGTAAGGAAGTAAGTCACTATAGACCTTGAATTAAAACGTAAATGTGCTGTGAAATAAGTAAACATTTTGAGCTTATTCACAAGAATGCACTCTGATTGCATTATGAAGTAATCTTTTCCATTTTTTTTTTTGTTCCCCCATGATTACTTTTATGGTTAGTAACTACTGAAATCTGTTGAGATTCAATTTTGTTTCTTTATTTTGGCATTCTTTATTATATTTGCTTTTAAATTTAGAAGCCAAAGTGCCCAGAGGATAAAAAAAAGAAATTAAATTATGTTTATATTTAAAATATTTTGTTTTATGACCGTATATGTGACACATCTCACCTGTCTGACTACATGAATGAGGTTTTATGGTGCTGTATTTGCCCATCTATTATTCAGACTGTCTAAATGTTATGCACCATGCGCTATACACCGATTTGCGAGTGTCTCTTTGTCCACAGTTCAAGCTCTAAAGAGCTGCTTTTACAGTGAACCGACGGGCAGATGACGGCCGCTGATCAAATTTGATTCTTTGAAGTTGTAATGGACATTGAAATGTGTGAAGGAGACCTGAAAAGGGAGCTGATTCTGAGGCTTGGAACCTTGGGTGGCTACCGGTAGCATGCTGTGTGTGTGTGTGTGTGTGTGTGTGTGTGTGTGTGTGTGTGTGTGTGTTGCTGACTTTCCCCAAAACTCACGGTCTAATTCCTCCAAAAAAAATCAGCTCACAATCTTTTAGCAGAATCCTGTTACTCATAAACACTGCCAGTTAAAGTCTGCTTTCAGAACAAAGTGCACTTATTAGTGTTTTAATAGAATCTGATTAAGGATTTTTTTTGGTTTGACTCCAAACAAAAACCTTTTTCCCCCTCCACATCAATGACATGTCCACAGTGAAACCACAAGTCAAAATTTTACTAAATAAAAAAAGATGATATTTTTGGTTACATCAGGAATTTATTATATTTATTATACACATAAATAATGTAATTTGTTTCTTTTCACAAATGACGAGCTGTTTTTGTTTGCTAGGAAGTGTTTTCTCGTCACTCCTCACACCTTAAAGCACAGGTTTCTGGCCTGTGACTGAAGCCCTGTGGTGAAAAAGAAAAAAAAATCACAATAGGCCGTCTCGCAGCATTTCAAGTGTGAGAAATTAGCTTGTCTAGACAACGTGCGCGTCTACATTCAAAAGGAAATATTTGGGCTTTTATGCCCTTTAGGTGTAAGAGTGTGAGGCGTGCCAAGCTCTTTAATGCTGCTGCTTTTTTCCTGCTCTTCTTGGCTGCGTACCATGAGCTCCAAATCTCATTTCACCAAACATAGACTATGGGGTGTTTTCCCAACCATGTTTACCTTCGGGAAAAAAAAGGAGTATGAACCTATGATTTATGTCTATCTCTCTCTCTCTCTCTCTCTCTCTCTTTCTCTCTCTCTATTTCCTTCTGTCTCTCTTTTTATTCAGGACATCACAACCATAACCGGTGTTCCCGAGGAGCACATCAAGACTCGGAAAGTGCGCATCTTTGTGCCTGCACGCAATGCCATGCAGTCAGGTGTCCAAAACACCAAGAAGTGGAAGATAGATTTTGATACACGTGAACGATGGGAGAATCCTCTGATGGGCTGGTCCTCTACGTAAGTTCATATCTCTCCTTTAAAATCAACTCATTCTTCTCAAGTTTATTTTTTATTTCCTCAAAAAAAAATTTTTTTTTTGGGGGGGGGCAATTTATAAAACTTTTATTAAAAACACATTTTTTAGGCTTTTTTTTGGTATAAAGTGTTCACTCACAATGTCATGCACAGGTATAAATATGTAAACAGAATATTTTCTATTTAATATCACAGATGTCTCATCATTACAGCCATGTTCAGAATTCAGTACCTGCTCTTTTATTTCTGTGTGTTTTTGTGTAAAAACATAATAAAAATCATCTGATTGTAGCAGATCTTGGTATTAGTCAACTACAACCTCAGATGAACATCAACAAGTGAAATAAAAAAAAATGAAGCCAAAAAATAAAAACACACGCAGATGATACTAAGTACCCCCTTTGTGCTTTAGACAAAAGATTTAAGAGTTTCTGTTAATCATTAGCGCTTTATTTACTGATCATCAGCAGGGGTGCAGACCTCTATTAAAGCAGAACTTTTGGCAGTTCAAGGCACATTCAGGTGTGTGTTAACACAATGCCAAAAAGCAAACAATGGTCTTTGAGAAGCACTTGTTGATGGAAAGTGTTATAAAACCATTTCCAAAAGGAGTTCAGTGTTCTACAGTAAGAGAGAATATGTTTAGAGAAATACAAAAATCTCAGCATCTCAGACCCTACAGGCCTCATTGTTCTTGTTAAATGTTAAAGGTCATGACAGCACAATTAGAAGAAGACTGAACAAGTACAGTTTGCTTAGAAGTGTTGCAAGGAGAAACCTCTTCAGTCTAAAAAGAAAACAGAAGCTTGACTGAGGTTTGTAAAACTGCATCTGAACAAACCATAAGAGTTCTGGAACAATGTCCTATAGACAGAAGGACCAATGTGGAGTGTTTGTTCTTAATCTCCAGCACCATAGTTGGGGAAAGCAAAGGACCTGGGCCCCTTGCAGTTATTGAGTTGATCATGAACTCCTCTGTATACCAGAGTGTTCCAGAGGCAAATGTGAGGCCGTCTGTCTGACAACTAAAACTTGGCTGAAGTAGCGTCATGTAGCAGGATGATTAATCCAAAGAACACCAGTAAATCTACATCAGAATGACTGAAAGATAAAAGCATCAGGGTATTGAAATGGCCTAGTCAAAGTCCAGACCTTAACCCACCTAAAATGCTTTGGCAGGACCTTAAGAGAGCTGTGCATAAACAAATGGCCAAAAATCTCAATGAACTGAAGCAATGTTGTAAAGAGAACTATAAAAGGCTGAGAAAGTCATCAGGGAAATGATTACTTCAAGTTATTGCTGCTAAAAGCTTTTGAATGGAGGGTCTTGGTTTTGCCCTCATGTTTTTTGTGGGGTTTTTTGGGCTTTATTTTTGTTAAATAATAGCACGATGAAAGAAGATATGTTGTTGCTCATCTGAGGTTGTATTTGAGGTTGTATAAAAGAGGGGATAGTAATATTTGAACATGAATGTGGATGCTAGCTAAGATATTAATAATTATACACTGCCTGGCAAAAAACAAAAAAAACAAAAGAAAAAATCTCCAGAACTTCAGAAGGCACAAATGATTAGCCTGCCACAGGTACAAATTACTGCAGTTTTGTTAAGAACTGTCCTGCGTTTTATTAAAGGACCAACTTCAAAATGATGAAGAGATGACTAGAAAAGATACATGGGGAACTGACTGTAGAAATCAGGGCTCTGTTTAATAGGTAAAGTAAGACCCTTTTCATACTGTATGCACAATATAATGAGAACTCAAAGAATTGGGGTAAAGAGCTGTGTAGCCATAAAAAAAAAAACACTTGGTGAGACTAATAATAAAAATAAAAATAAATGCTTAAATTTGCTAGAGAGCATAAAGATTGAACTTTGGAGCAGTTTAAATAGTTCATGGTCTGATGTCATGATGAGTCCAGATTGAGACTATTCCAGAGTGATGGGCGTGATGGAACAGGCATATTCCATGATTGAATGTGTAGTTCTGGGAGCATGAGGAATTGTTTTCAACTTTGCCACCACAATGTGCACTGTAGTCAACGCTAAAGATAGTCAATGAAATCTTAGTGTGCGATTTTTTTTTTTTTTTTGGTTAACCAGGCAGTGTATGGGTATTCTTGATTAACTTGTATATCCACACTTTATAACCAAGTCCAACCTTTTTCACAAACTCAGAACAGTTTTTACTGTTTTCTCAGTTGTAGTATCAGTAACCCCAACAGCTGCATCTTATTATCATATAATTTATTATAGCTAGATGTAGAAGACTGCCTTCTTCCAGTCTGCTCTGGAGACTCCAAGATTCATCGGTTCCTTCAGATTGTCTTTTTGCCTTATGTTCTGGATTTATTCCTAGCATGTACTCGTATTTCAGTTGAACCCATTTTAAGTGTAAATTTAGAGGTGCTATGTTGGTAAGCTTTTAGACTTTTAGACATTTTTTGGGATTATTTATTTTTAAATTTTTTTTATTTAGTTGATTTTATGTTCTTCAGGGCTGACCCACTGTCCAACATGGTCCTTACATTCAGCACTAAAGAGGATGCTGTTGCATTCGCTGAGAAGAACGGTATGTGATCTATTTCAGCTGTATGAAATGAGTTTTAAATCAAGATGAGAGCGTACATTCAGAATAAATTTTGAGCAAATGTCCAGTTCTACAACTTAAAATATGCGTGGTCACTTCTTCACTGTTATGTTTGTTTCTCCAGGATGGAGTTATGATATAACGGAGAAGAGAACGCCCAAACCGAGAGTGAAGTCATATGGCGCAAACTTCTCCTGGGACAAAAGGACTCGAAGGTCCGCCAAATAGACGATCAGTCAGATTATTTAGATCTGTTCATGATCTTCGTTTTTTTCTGTAACAGATATTATAAAATGTACATTTACAGAATTCTAATAAAGCTTCCTGCAGTAATAAAGACTTGTCTTTTTAGTCATGTCTATTAAAATTTGAGATTTTTCCGCTCCTGGCTTTACAAGGAAACTTGCACATACTGTATAACAAAAGAGGAAAGTCCTAATTCTGACAGAACTTCTGAACCACACTGTACACTACACAAGTGCTTTTTTAAATAACTGAAACTTGCTAACGTGAGTCCCGAGTTCCAAACAATTCCAGAGATTTATTACATCCTTCCTTTTGCTAATTTGAAACATCTTTAAACTTGTACACAGTGTACACTTAATGCTAGAAGCTTGGTAGTGAGCGCAAGAGGCTATAAATTGAATCACATCCAAATAAAATGTTGAGCTTTAAGATGAATGACTTAATTGTTGTTGTGTATTTATAATTTTTTTGGTTCATATTTAAACAAAATATATTTTCCAGCTTTTCTTTACTCATTTATCTTCAGTTACCTCTTGTTTCGGTCATGGTGGCGGAGGGTCTGCAAGGGTTCGATACGCTCTGGATCAGATGCAAGTCCATGACAGGGAACCACATGCACTCACATTCACACACACACCTAAGGGCAATTCAGTGTAGCCAACACACCTGCTGCCTTATTTTTGGAAAGTAGGAGGAAACTGGAGAACCCAGCGGAAGCCATAGAGGCTACAGGATATGAACTGGGGACCCAAGAACTGGGAGGGGACACACTTCTCGTGCCACCTGGGAAGTGTTTCCAATCTCCATTGTTTTTAGTAAAAAAACAAAAAATTAAATAAAATAATCGTGTCCTGTATCAATAATCCAGCGCTATATTTTACAGCAGGTCAAGGGATTTTCTTTATATATATATGGCCTTTTGTCACAACAGTGTTCCTGGCCAAAACGTTGCCTTTGAGTCAAAGGTTTTTTGTGATGCTCTCAGAAAAGTCATATTTTGTGCAACTCCTCCAAAACAGCTGCAAGTTAGAGATCGTGTTTTATAGTTAATTCTAAAACTATGACCTTTGGGCTCTTCTGTTTGTCCTTCAGGAAATCACTTGCTGTGCATTGGGACGATATGCTCTTGGACTTGATTGTGCACAATGAAACTTTTTTGTTTTTAAAAGAAATATTACTATAAATATGTATTTTTTTTTTTTCCAACCATGATGTGACCACTCATTTATCTCTTCTGAGTTCTTGGTTTATTTACCTCATGGTGATGAATGATTTAAGGATGTCATGTGTTTGGTTAAAAATAACGGCAGGATTTCTGGAAATGTTGTTATAAAATAAAACGAGCATAGCAATCATTTTGCCTGATTTTTATAATGATTAAAGTTCTGATGAGAGTGGCACCATGGTGCAGTTTATTGCAACTACTATAAATTGCATCTAGGTGTAAATGAGTGTATGTATGGTGCCCTATATTGCACTGATGCCCACCTGGGATAGACACCAGGGCCCGAATTCACAAAGCTTCTTAGAATTCTCTCAGAGAGCTCCTATCTTAGCTTAAAAAGTTCTAATTGGGAGTCCTAGACTAAAAGTGATTTCGGAAACTTCTCAGAGCAACTCTGAGTAAGGAAAGTACAAAAACCTTTGTTAGTGAGATGGTGTGGTTGACCCTGTTGCTAGCGATGATGCAGAAATTCAAGAAATGTGATTGGTTAATAAAAACAAATCTGTAAAGGTCTTAAAATGGGCTCTTTGTGAAAATAGAATATATGATAATAGAATAGACAGTGAAATCATAATGTTTGTATACAAAAAATAGTGTAATCATGAATGCAGGCTACTTTATGCAAAGTTTCTGTTATAGGCTAAATATCTTAATTTTTTATTAAAACAATCCAAGAGAGATGGAAGGGAGTAAAACAACAAGAAAACCAAAATGGACAGAAGAGCAGTGTTTACTTTTAGCTTTATGTTTCAGTGTTGGAGAATAGGAACTCTTTAAGCCTATTTAAAGTCCTTCTCTCTACTCTTAACAATTTTTACCTTAGGAGCTGTTTTTAGGGCTAAGATGTTTCGTGAATCATTTTTAACTTTAGTAACTGAGTCTTACTGAGTAAGGATGTTGGAGAAATTGTAGTAATTGTTTAAAAAGTTTAAATTGTTATAAATTGAATGTTATCTTTAGCCAATAATTTTGGATCTGCCTATAACATTCATTAAACTAGTGTGATTTATGTCGAGGAGGGCTTTTATACCAATGAACCATGTTTAGTGGCTAAACTTCATACTAAAATCTTATTACATCACTTCACCAAAGCAAAAAAAAAAAAACCAAAAATAAAACGAATTAAAAATAAAGACCTCAACCTCAGAGATAAAATCACATTCATTTTATTATTTTTATTGTTTCACTCTTCATATCTGTACAAATACCATCAAACTTTGTATATACATATGACATTTACATTTAAAAAAATACAAAACTATATATTTTAACTATCTTGTGATGTCAGAAAAAAAAATTACTTTAAAAATGACAAACAATAAGAAGTGGTACTGTTCGATATGTTAGTACAGAGTCCTACTGTACATCACAGGTTTTACAGAGCAGAACATCGGCCATGAAATCGGAAATGTGTTAGTGGTACTTTTTTTTTCTTTTTCTTTTTGCTTACAATGAGATCAGACAATGTTGAATAGCTGAAAACACAAAACTAAGAAACAACACCAAAATCTGAAAAATCATGAAAGACGAATCGACTTTTTTTGTGTGTGTCTTGAGAACTGGCTCATGATTGAAATCGAAATGTTTTGCACTGTATAGTGAAATGATGAGAAAAATCCATTTGGTCAAACTGAAGAGCAAACAAAACCTAAAACATCATTTTACATTAAAGAGTGACATTTTTTTTCCTTTTTTTTCTTTCCAATAAATAAACACACAGGCTGACATGCAGATACGTGTGAAATAAACATCTATGATAGTAGAACAGATAGGCGATAAGCGGATTTTTACAGCAAGGGGAATGCAATTTACAATTTGCAGAAGACTTGCACACTTTACACTCTATAGCGTTCACAATAAATAACACTGCTTCTCTTTGGACAAATATAGTTCATAATAATAATAATTATAATAATAATAATAAAACCGAGTGAACACAAAAATAACATGATCGTAACAAGATAGTACGTCAGACATTATAAAGGTATAAATTATGAAACACTGCATAAATAAACATTTATCAGACTGAACTATATGTATACTTCCTCTTTTTTTTTTTCCTCAAAAAATAAATTAGCATACACGTTTGTACAGTGTGGACATGGTTTTCCTTGCCACAGGACCTTTTCCCCCAGGGTGATGGCCGTTTATCCGTCCAGTGTTGGTGATAAATGGACGTAAGCCATGTTGTCCTGGTCTTCATCATCTCCATCATCATCCTCATCATCATCCTCATCCTCATCATGGGTGTCCTCCTCCTGGTCTTCCGTGATGGCTATATGGGAGAATATACGGTAGCTGTTGTATGAATAAAGACCACAACAGCGCAGAATCTAAGTGAATGCTTTGTCTTTTTCTGTTTTTTTTCTTCAGTGTTCTAAGTTGTTTTTGTATATGTGTGTGTGTATGTGTGTTTAGGCCACAATGCAATTCTGCCCTCAAAATTAATTAAGACAACAAGCTTTATGTAGTCATTGAAGTTGGGTGCGGGGGGAGTGTGGGGGCGCCATTGGGGGCCGAGCTCTAATTTCGCAGATTCCTGTAAGAGGACAAAACAAAAAAAGTGCTCTTGTGTTATAGGATTGGCTCTAATCGGGTCTTATCTTTCCATTTCTGACACCGTGCGTGAAACTCGTCCCATGCTCTAGACTGACCTCTGCAAACCAGTCACACTTTTGAGGTATATCATTCTAAGGAATTCTTTACAATGGGAAATTGAAAGGAAAAGAAAAATACACGGACAAAGCAACGGAAAAATAAAACGAAAAACAAATATGCAGTCCATTATAAGGATTTGGAACCTTATGGGATGTTCTAAAAAAAATGTTACAGACTTTCTTAATGAACACAGTGGATGATGAGCCAAATGAAATGAATGGTTGACAAGTTAGTCGAGTGTTTCTCAGGTTCCAAGCCCTCTGTATAATCCTAGTGAGACAAGACATAAAAAAAAAAAAAAAAAAGCAACTCAGACACAAACATTCATAAAGTAGAAATAAGTCAGACGCTGAGGGTTCCATAAGGTGATTGTAAAGTCGGTTGATTGATTGACTGATTGATTGACTGAATTATTGTCTTTAACTGGAATGTTACATTAATTCACTTTGACGGTTGTATTCCTTCAAATAGGTAGTCTAGAATGTCCAGAAAAAGGGGGGAAAAAATTCACTTAATTTAAGAGTTAAGCACCGGCACCAATGTTACAACCACCTTATGAATGGATGCTACTGTCTCCTGTTTTCTGACCCTCGTACAGATTGGCATAGATGTTATATGTCATGGCGACATAGTGCATTTTGATTGATGATTGATTACAGCCAAAAGCAAAAGAAAGAAAGCAACAAAAAAAGACAACAGACAATTATAACAAGAAAAGAGTCACATGATTATCATGAAATTAGCATGATGGCATTTACAAGCTGGTTTGGTTTGGTGTGGTGTATAGTACTTTCTCTTTTTCTGCATTGAAAGCAATGAAATAATTTAATAAAATGAAAAAAATGAAAGTAAAAAACAGGCAGCCAGCTTGGGTAAATGATGGCAAAGTTGAATGGGGCTCAAAAGTTACAGTGTGTTATCTTTGCAAAAAAAATAAAAAAATAAGTCAGCTCGTATGTTATTGTTAGTTGTATGAATTAGTAGCTACTCTTCAGTGAGTTTACACAATTTTCATCAATGAGTAACTGAATAAAGCCAGTCATGCACTTCCGATGTTGAGTCCTCTCTCAGATCTGGACACTCAATGCATTTTTATACAGGAAGAAAACAAGGGGATTGATGCTGGAAGGGTGTGATGGTGGCATTAGATTGTCTTTTTTTTTTTGTTGTTGTTGTTGTTGTTGATGTTGTTGCTGTTGTTGTTGTTGAGTTGTTGTTGTTGTAGCTGGTAGGCGTTACTTACAGTTGCATGATCCCGAATGCTTAACCTCCAGCAGCTTGCCCATGGTGCATGCAGCCTGCTTCATGGCGCACGTGCTCGGGTACGAGGTGTTGTCGCTCGCACACACCGCCTCGTCCGCGCGACTCTCGGGACACGTCTCGTCGTGGCAGAGTGCGCACCGGCCGCGTCCCAATCGCTCGTCCCACAGACACTTCTTCCCTCCGCTGCACTTGATATCATCGCACGATTTGGCCTCTGCATGAAGAAAAAAAAATAATAAAAACGCTGTTTTTTTTTTTGTTTTTTTTTTTACACAGATGACGACAGGACTCGCGGGAACCGCAAAAACAGAAAACAGATGCTTTGTTTTGGATCTACATCACATGAGGCAGAGGAGACGAGCATGCTTGTTGTTTAAGAGCGCTCGGGAGGTAGAGGTTGCACACAAAAAATATGAGTTACACTCGATTTGTAATAAGAGAGACAGGCTGATGTGGCCAACATCTGCAAGCAATTAGACACCCACGACTTTTCTTTGCAAAATAATAATTGCAAGCCATTGTCCTGGGAGTAAGTAAGGTCAGGACTGGTTTGGAATGTTGGCGCTAAAAATCAGCCTTCGAAACTTTAGTGTTTTTCCACCGTGTCACTCACTTATGCATTTGCCCTCGTAGGCCACGCCGATGGATTTGCCCTGCAGGCACGTGGCTCTCCGTAAGTGGCAGGCGCTGGCGTAGATGATGCCGTCATTGCCGCACAGGTACTGGTCGGGTGACGTCACCTCGGGACACACGCGGATGCAAGTGACGCAGTAGGCATTGTTGGTCTGGTCTACGACACACGTCGAACTGCCAGGGCAAAGCACATCACGGCATGTCTCTAAAGGGGAGAGAAAAAAAATAATCACATGGCAATCTTGGATGGATGCTTTATTATTATTTTTTTTCCAATCCCCCTTGAGTGCTGCATGAGCTGCCAAAAATCTTAAGAATCTCCCATGCATACCAGAACTGCTTTGCATGAACAATTTCGAATGTTTCATATTTGTTTTGTGGCTTTAAAGTTCAGAAAAGAAACTGCAACTGGAACACTGCTAATTGTTAATTCATTCATTTGTTCATTCATCTTAAATAGGTGTTTTAGACTGGTTTGGGTTGGGATGAATATGAGGAACACTTGGCATAAGGCAGGAAACCGTCCTACATGGGACTTTGGTCCATTACAGGGCACCATGCACACACATTTATACCTAAGGATACCCAATTTAGAGTCTCCAATCAGTTTACCCACGTTTTAGGAGGCAGAAGGAAACAAAAGATCAGGGTCACACAATAGACCCTGGAGCCATGCATTGCCAATGCTACATTTTACAGAACTGATTCATAACATAAATTGTTTGTTTGTTTTTGCATTAGTGCACCCTTGAGCATTAAACAACACTTACTTTTGCATTTGCCCTGGTACTGCACCTCCAGATCGGGGTGTCCTTTACACTTCGATTTCAGGAGTGCGCATTCATCTCGGTAGGTTTTTCCATCTGAGCCGCACACCGGGCCCTTCCAGGTGATGTTGGAGCAGTCAGGGGCGCAGACGCAGCGTGGCTTACTCCTCCGGTTCATCTTACACTTCTTCCCTGGTCCACAGTCCACATTCTCACACGTCTCTGTGAAAAAAAAAAGAAAAACTCATAAGAAAAGCTAATTTTTGGGGTAGAGCTAACTGTCTGAGCTGATGTACATGAACCTAAAGCAAATTGTTTGACAGAAATAGTTCAATCTTATTAAACTTGTGACTTAATCTATGTTATACATTATGTTACAACTTATGTGTAGAGAACTTGATGGCTTAGTGTGTTATGGCTGGAGTTACTGATTGGAAGGTTGGTGGTTCGAGCCCCAGGTTGCCGAGTTGGGGCCTTAAGCAAGGTCCTTAAATCTGTCTGCTCTAGGGGCGCCGTATAATGGCTGACCCTGTGCTCTGAACCCCAGCCTACTAACAAAGCTGGGATATGCGATACATTGTGCAGTAAAGTATAAATCCATCCATCCATCTAGGAACCACTGTAGTCCAACTAGGGACCGTGGATCTCAATGGTGATCATTGTATTTATTCCCATTTTCACAACCGTGGTAGGACCTCTGGTCAACATTCACACACTATGGGCAATATGGGAACACCCATTAGGCTAATCTGCATGTCTTTGGACTGACTGTGGAAGGAAACCAGAGTACCATGCACACAGACCCCGAGGCGGGAATCGAACCCAAGCACCCGGATATTCAAGGCGACAGCCACTAAGCCACTATTCCTCCATACAGTAATGTATATGTCACAAATAAAGACACATTAGGTCCAAAGAAAAAAGGTTCTTTCAAAGAGATCAAAGAAATCTTCAGAAAGGCTGTAAGATGTAAGGATATCTGTAAGGTACTTTGCTACAATGTTTGTTTTGATGTGATTTATTTTTTTTTTTTAAACATGAAAGGTTCAACAAGACCTTCCAGCAGAGTGCAGTGGCACGCGCACCTTTGCATGGCATGCAGTTGGGCGCCCCTCCGTTAAAAACCGTCCAACGGAACAGGGTGCTGTTCGGGACGTCCTCCTCGGTCCAGTAGGTTCCCAGTCTCCCGCTCCTGCAGCACTCCTCACGGCTCATGCCCGGCATGTAATAGAGCACCTGGCAGCGGCCATTCTTCCCCTGCTGGAGCCAGCAGTTCCCAGCTGGAAGGAAAAAAAAAAAAAAAAACAGACGGGGTGAAGATGGGAGAAAAAAAAAAAAAAAAAAGCCAGTCGCATTAAAGTCTGAAGCCGCTGACCCAGACACAACACGTGCAGTCTGTATCAGCCGCGCCGCCTACCGACTGCCCAGGGTTGCCAGATTGGTGCGACATTACATCCTACTATCAATTGTTACTAAAAATAAAATCTTTTTTGTTTGTTTGTTTTTAAATAGAATGAACCTAATTGTAGAGACTGATATTGAAACACGGCGGAATTGAAATCCGTCCAAAACACACACACACACACACACACACACACACACACACACACACACACACACAAATTGTCATCTGTAATCTATTTTTTTTCAAGACAAAACACACACACACAAGACAAACTCAAAATGCTTTGACTCTCAACGTGCTGAAAGAGAGAGAGAAAAAAAAAATCCAAGATTGATGCAACACGAGTAATTTGTGCTTAATGAGGTTAAACAATGTGACCACCAGTCTAGACTCCAGTTCCTCACGCGCGCTCTGTCTCCCCACCGTCTCACCTCTCCTGCACCCGACACTTTATCCTAAGATCACTAAATAACAGCCATTTCTCATCGCTCAACACGGATCGACACGCATGCACCCGAGTGCTGTTCCTAATACAGCTCAGACACGCTACCCTAATGCCCTATTTATTTATTAATCTAGCAAGATCCTGTGCCTCGGGGAGTCCATGAGCCAGACAGTTCCAATTAAAGCCTTCAGTCCCAGCAGGGTTCATCAAACTTTTCTGTACAGGATCGAGTCACTTAACAAATTGCATTCGAGCTGAGCATCAAAGTATCAGCAGGAATTCCAGAAACCTTTTTTATTTTTATTTTTATTTTTTTTTACACTCTCAAATGATTTTCTCAATTGAATTGATTTTCTCAATTGTGATCCATCCATCAGACATCTGAATCAGGATATCTTGCACTGAAATCTGTTAAATCAGCTATCTATATCTAAATATCTATATATCCATCTCTCTCTCTCTCTCTAAT
>JAOVVA010000029.1:6899472-6929521 GCA_028565275.1 Leiocassis micropogon | reverse complement strand
TATATATAAACAGTCTGATCAAACTCTAAACCATGTTGCATTCACATCTGACACATTCCTTCATACGTCCATATATCCCTAAGGACCCCAAATGGCGCTGTCGTTGCGCTTTTTATTATAACTGCATCTAAATTCATGCATCTAAATTATAGCTAACAAAACCTCATTTTGCACACACACATACTACGCACACATTTATTTGCTCAGTAGTGTATATAAACATCTTTTTCCTCCTATGGACACATCAGACGCACCATGAGACGCACCTGTCTCTTTCTCTCTCTCTCTCTCTCTCTCTCTCTCTCTCTCTGAGACCAGTACAGAAATGTAATGCAAAAAAAAAAAAAAAAAAACAGGACTAAAACTTTTGCACAGCATTATTTATAGTACTCATACTACACTGCACTGAAAAACTAAAAGCATAACCCGTTGACATCTTGAGAGATACCATGCAGAAGTTAGTACTCACCTTGCACTTTTTGCTCTTGAATGAAATGACAGAGCCACAGGAGTAATAAAAGAGAGCCCGGGCGGAGCTGCACGCGCTTTAGCATCCTCAACATGATCAAAGGGGGCAAAAAGTACTGGAAGAAATATAGAGTACAATCTTCAGCGCAAAAAGGAAAGCAGAGCTTGAATGAAGGCTTGTGTAGGCTATGGATGTGTGAGCCTGAGTGTGATCCACCTCTTTTTAAGTGTTTAAGGGGGTCTCGGGCCGACTGGCTGAGTGGGCGGAGTTTTCCTCACTCGGGGCGGGGACTGTGAGGGTTTTTTTTTTTTTTTTTTAAGTCCTGAAGTTTTTTTTTTTCTTCCTTCCTTTAGTGCTCATCAGGTGACGTCTGTTTGAAACTTTTTTCTCTCGCTCTCTCCAAGTCTGACATCAAAGTGGAGGCTATTTGATGGTAAACTTTTGGCGGAAGTGATGCTGATCGTAGGCAGATCTTTTAAATAACTTGGACGAATAAATTAAGAGCCAAGGACGGAGGATGCAGAGACTTGAGAAATATTTAAAGTAGCTGATTTATCAGTATTTGGCTAATACTGATCTGGTAATGGATATTGAGGCAGTTATTGAAAAAAAGAAAAGAAAAGAAAAAAGTCATTTTTTAAAGCATCCTATCAGTTCGACCTAGTTTCCTATTTTGTAACTGTAACACTAGCCTGGGGTGACTAACATTAAAATCTTATTACAAGTTGTGAACTTTGGGGTTCTTATTAAAAAAAAAAGGCTGAAGATCTGATAAACCTGGCCTAAATATTTTTTGTTAAAAAAAGTATCAAAATTGTCATTAACATAATAATAATAATAATAATAATAATAATAATAATAATAATTTGCAACAGTCTATTTTTACCTACTCCCATATCGTGGAGTTGGAAAAAAAGAGAACTATTGTGGAGTAAAGAAACAACAACTATGATTTAATTAAACTTAGACACCATGTTCTGTTTCCTAACTGCAGCAGGGCAAAGCTCTCATACTTCATTTTTGGATGAGCCAAGTGTTGCTGAGTGTTGCAGCTGAGAAGCTGTTTGGAAATTACTTTTTCTGGTGAAAGCGCGACCTCTTCTGAAAAATAAGCAATACTACAACACCTAGTAATTCTTTATTAAATAATACACTGTCTAGCCAAAAAAAAAGGGGGCGTTTCAGAAGGATCAAATTACTTGGCTGTATGAAGCAAAGAAAGCTAAGGAGATTTGAAATTATTGGATTTTTTTTTTGAGAACTGTCCAATGCGTTATTGAAATCTGGAAGGATAGTGCTGAACCCTGAGCAAAAATGTGGTCAGAAAAAAAAACCCTCCAAATAATAATAAAGGTGACATCACTTAAATATTCAGTGAAGTGTTTTTGTTATAAAAATAAAAAAAATAGTATACATCACAGCCATAGTTAATAGTTCCACAAGCACAACATAACAACATAACAATTTTAGTTTGGGATTTTTTAGAGGGTCAAGCAGTGTACAATAACATAGACATATTTTACAGAATGTTAATATCAGAGACAGTATAGTAGGCTAAAAAACTGATCTGATTAAAATGTAAATCAACCAGAAGTAAAAAAAAAAAAAAAAAAAAGAACTTTCAGAGGTTCTTAAAAAACTGTAAACATGTTTCCTAAGCTGTTTATACCGCTTTATCATGCATAGTCTTCTATCTCAGAAGACTTAAAGCACAAGGGGTGGTAGACCCTGGGTGAGATGCCAATCCATCACAGGGCACACACACATACTCACTTACACACTATGGGCAATTTGGGAATAGCAATTAAACTAATCTGCAAGACTGTGGGAGAAAACCCAACAATCACAGGGAGAACATGCACACAACTCCAGCACACAGAACCGAGGTGGTAATCAAACCCAGACCCTGAAGGTGCAAGGTGAAAGTGCTAACCACTAAGCCACCGTGCCGCCCAAGATGTATTAGAGACACTAAATTTGTTTGTCTGTCTGTGACCAATTTGTGCCAAGTGAAATAAAGCAATTCTGGAAGTTGAATGAAATGAAATAAATAAATGAATAAATGAATGACGAGAAGAAGAAAAAACCACAGGAAAGTCATAAAATTTGAGAGGCAGAACGTGAGAAATCAATTAATGGATGAATGAATGAATAAAAGTTAGGGTTAAATTACCTAGCTAGCTAGCTAGATGGACTTTTATCATAAAAGTAAACTACCTCTATTCCAAAACTATCCTAATAACTATACATACTTAATAAACTAGTTTAGCAAATTATAGTCTGTCTGAAATCACAGCAGAACACATTTAGTGCACTCTCGAAATCCCACAATGCAATGCAGTGGATTGTGGTCCAAATGAGTTGCTTAGGGCAGGGTTCCCTAGTTCTTGTTCTGTGCCACAGAAAGTTTCCTTTCTGCCCTACATTAATTGCCCTAGATAAACTCGAACAACAGCAGAGACAGTTTACAATAAATGGAACAATAAATTAGATGTAAGGAAAACTTATCTATATTCAGTGCTAAACCTGTACCTAAATATTATATCCAGAATTCTATACCAAAAATACTATAAGTTTTAGGTGTGAAAAATTGTGTTCATGTATATTTAACAAAAGGTTTTGAATGGCATTTAAAAACAATTCACCAAAATACCACCTCAGTCACTTCACTATAGTAGCTTACTCTACGCTTTAGAAAGTGGGTTCTCACCTCTGAGAGACGATTAACCTCTGGTAGTAAGGACTCTCTGTTAACCACACGTACAGTATTTCCTCCTCTCAGAGCAATCTAATCCAGCCATGCAGACTTTAAGAACCAGTATGTTTGTTTGAGATAAAAATTTTTAAACTGTTCTGAATTGTGCCTCCCAGAGCATAAAATAGTGAATGTGCAGAATAAAATTCAGGCTAAATGTTACCTTACATGTCCAGGAGTTAAATCGAGGTAAAGTGTGTATCCTGTTGTCTTTTGTCTCTTGTTGTCTTTTTATTACACCCAGAACCTGATAACTATGAAAAACAGTTTGTGAAAATTTCCCCTTGTGAGAATACTAGTCTCAGCAAGTATGCAAAGACTTGAACATATACACTGATCAGCCATAACATTAAAACCATTCACGTACTGTAAATAACACCTAGGCTTTATGTTTCCCTTGTGCCACCCTAAATAGCAAAATCATTATGGCCCAGTTTGACCCACCTCTAACACGTTCATCTGGCCCACATAACACAAGGAATGATGGCACTTGAGCAGCCCACTCACGGTTGCCAAATGCCAAAGGGACACCTGAACACTCATCGTCTATACTGCTTAATCCTGTATTCAGGGTCGCGGGGGCCTGGAGCCTATCCCAGGAGACTTAGGGCACGAGGAGGGGTACACCCTGAACAGGGTGCCAATCCATCGCAGGGCACACACACTCACACACTCATTTACACACTATGGGCAATTTGTGAGTGCCAATTAGTTTAATCTGCATGTCTTTGGACTGTGGGAGGAAACCAGAGTACCCAGAGGAAACCCACCAAGCACGGGGAGAACATGCAAACTCCATGCACACAGAGATGAGAATCGAGCCTGGCCGGGAATCGAACCTGGACCCTGGAGATGCAATGTGACAGTGCTAACCACTATACCACTGTGCCACCCACACCTGAACAATTATTTCAAATTTATTAACATTTTTTAAAAAACACATTATTACCTGGGTAATTGACCTTTTGTGGGAAAAAAAAACTTACAAAAACAATTTATAGCAAGCATGTTTTTAAACCTGTCCAGAATTTGTGTTTATTATTATTATTATTATTATTATTATTATTATTGTTGTTGTTGTTCTTATTTGCCAGAAGTGGTCCATCTCCAGGTGCTATCTGAGACTGGGGGTGGCTCTACAACACCTCTGGGGATGTGCCTATGTGTTTGGCACTGGGACATTAGTGGTGGATCCTTTGGGTCCTGTGGGATGGGGCCAATATGGATCAGGAGAATTTGGAGGCTGGTTTCACCGCCTTAGGCTCTTTGCCTGCTGGGTGCTGAGTGCTGAGTCCTGGGCACTTTGGCACTTTTCTGTAAGATCGAACCAGATGTGCTGGCCTTTGATCAATGTCGTTCAGGCTAAATGTCAGTGGTCAGAATATTATGGTGTATATCCCATGATTTCTCAAGCTACAAAACGTAAATTTAAAAAAAGTTAAAAGTAAAACGTAGAATGTCAGTTTTAATTAATTCAGCAACACGAAATGTTAAATATGATGCATTGACTCTTCTTGTATATTAACCTTCTCAAAGCTACACTTTAAATTTATACAGTGATCAGGATTTTTTGCACCTGCTAAATATGGAATCTAATTAATGTCTTCAAACAGGAGGAAGTTTAACAGGAGTAACATATAATGGTTCTTATATGAGGGACTTACAAGGATATACACACAATGTACAGTAGGTGGGAGAAAATCTGGTGTCAAAAGAGAAGAGGATATTGGGGTCAAACAGAAGCCTGTCCCTGAAGTCTGTGGGTTAACACCCCCAAACAAACATACAAAAACAAATTTATTAAATTTATTCATATTAAATTAATTAAAATTGATTATTCCCAGCAGGGTCAGACTGATTGAACCTCTACTAACCTAGTGAAACAATGTAATGATATATTTATTGATAGAAACTTCAAAGCACTTAGTCTGTCTGCCAAATGCCGAAAATGTAAAATGCCAAAGTAAAATTCGTGTGATACAGTACTGACATCTAGTGGCTATTGTAGGCTGGTACATTTTTCACCAGTTAATTTCCAGGGTTACTGGGTTAGGGCAGAGAAATCCCCAAACTGTGCTGAGAGTCTGAGACTGGAACTGATGATCACATAAGTAGGACATGATTCCTTAATTCTAGCTTCATAAAACACTTAGAGCTTATGCTGAGCTTAAATATTATGATGAACTATTAAGCAAAAAATATTATGAAACTGTTTAAGAAAATTCTTCTTCTTCTTACTATTATTATTATTATTATTATTATTATTATTATTATTATTATTTAGCATAATAGCATGTCCTAAAATGTTTTCTTTTACCACTCTTATACCACAAATACATACATATATACATACATACAAAGGTCATGTGGTCTGATGAATCTAGATTTATCCTGTTCCAGAGTTATGGGTGCACAGGATAAGAAGAGAGATGCCTAGTGCTTACCTTACAAGCCTGTGGGGGCAGTTTTGTGATCTGGGGTTGTTTCTGTTGGTCAGGTCTGAGTTTAGCAATGTTATGTGCCCAAAATCTGAGATCTGCTTAATACCTGAATATACTGAATATATTTTTTCTTCCCTAATAGCACTGCCATATTCCAATATGATGATGCCAGGATTCATCAGGCTCAAATTGTGATAGAATAGTTTAGGGTGCATGAGACATCATTTTTACACATGGGTTGGCTACCACAGGGTTCAGACCTTAACCCTATTGAGAATCATTGGGATATGCTGGATGTGCTTATTTAAATCCAAACATTTGTCCATGCATTGTATTGTTAGTTATCATTTGAACAAAACAGTAGTTTCACAATGTTATGTAAATAATACAAAATGGGAATACCTCATCTTGAACCTCAAATAACACACCCAAAAGTTATAAATAGCATAGCACTAACAGTTTTTGTGTATCAAAGTATGACATGTTTTACATTTCATAGTTAGTTTTACCATAATGGAGCATCCAGCTTGTGTTATTGTAAAAAAGAGAGAAAAAAATTCTGTTATTAAGGCAGCGCTGGCATGAAAAACTGCTTCAAATAAAATAAAAATCCAAGTCATTTGAATTAATTGATTGTTTGATTAATAAATTTATTCAACCAGATTTAAGAATTTCAGGAGTTACAGTATACTTAACATATTTTAAGTTTAGAAATATATTCAATTAAATAATTAATAAATAAAAAGTGTATTTTTTCTCTCTCTAATGGACACACACTTATTTTTTTTAACAGCTTTTGAGTTTTTTTTCACAGCCATTGATTTCATACTGACCATTTTCAATTTCCTATATTTCCTATCAGTAGATGGCAGCATTCAACCACAATTATTATTATTATTATTTTAACTTCAGCTCTTTAAAAAAATGTATAGTGTATCATCTGCATTTAATTAGTTAAGTTCTGGGATTTAATTGATAACAGCGGCACTGCTATTTGCAAAAGTTCATACAAAGAATTTATACAAAGCATAATATACAGTACATACAAATATTACAGGGCTATGGTACAATTTAAACAAAAAAAAAATTACAAGAGAATATAGTCAGATCAGATATCTTAAGGTGACATTAAGGTGATCATCTGTACATTAAGGACTTTCATGAGGTAAAATCTGTTGCAAATGAACAAAGAATACACTGATCATATCTACATATTAATACTTTAAATAACTATACATTAAGGTGCATCAGTGAGATATTGATAAATTGGAATATTAACAAAAAGGATGAATTAACACAATCATATTTTTGAAGTTAGATGGGCCAAATTAAAGAAACTATACATTACGGTTCATTCATGTGATATTAGCAGGGTTAATGCAGAATGTACATGACATATGTAAAGTGATGTTGTCAGAGGAGGACATTCCGCTCCTGACGCAATGTAGTCTTATTGTAGAGATAAATTGCAGGTGGCAGAAAAGACTTCCTGTAGCATTCTTTGTCAATATGAATAGCTGTAAGGTGACACCAATATACTGTATGTTGAAATTGCTTCTATCTATCTATCTATCTATCTATCTATCTATCTATCTATCTATCTATCTATCTATCTATCTATCTATCTATCTAATAAGATAGATAATAAGAATAATTCTAAGAACCAGATTTATTGATACAAACCTTCTAGTAGGGTGGATCTGTTTTTCTGGTTGGAATTTGAGCTGAAGCAGGTTGGGGGCTATTTGGACACCGTGTCGGCCTGATGCTCTGTGACTAGACTTACCCACAGCATTGATCAGCGAGCCCAAGCATTCCCACAATGCTCCACAAGGATCCCCTTTCACTGGAAACGCCAGCTAAAATCAATCACCGTCAGCTGCTTGCTGGACACGGTCAATACAAGAGGATGTTGCCAGTAGAAACAACATCTTCAGAAGTTTTTTATTCGCTCATTCATTCGTGGTATCAACCTTCGTTGGCATTGTTTGTTTATATTGGTTTGATTTTAATTACAAAAAAAATAAAGTGATTGTAACAAATTCTCAGTATCTTCTGTCAAATACTGTAAGTGTATATTTAAATATTTTCATAACCCTGTAAATTTCAAAGCCCTTTTTTGTTCCTTATTATTGGTTTAATAGATGTAGTTTGAATACAATATGGTTCTTTTTAATAATACACTGGCGACATGGTGAAGTAGTGGATAGCACTACTAACTGCTAATTGTCATAGCCGGATGTATATTTTTATGTAGTATTGAGGAATAGTTTTCCTGGCTTGGAAGAACTTTTTTTTGGCTCTCATATTCAGTCTAGCCCTTATATCTGACCAGATTCAGAGGAATGTTTTTTTTTGTTAAGACACACAGTGACCTATGAATCATTAAAGCATAAAAACAGGAGTGAGCAGTGAGAAACAGGTGCAGATGATGACAGATGATCAGGCAGGTGATTAGTATAGTGGTGATGCTGAATGCTGAGTGGCTGGAACAGATGAGAGGGGAAATGAGGTTGCTGCTGAGGTTGTTACATAAACAACCAATTAATAAAGCATTTATTCCCATTTCTTTAACTTAATAGACATGATTTCATTTGTTGAAAGAGACGAGGGGTAGCTCAAGACTTTTGCACAGTGCTGTACTTTAATTTGATGAAAACAGAATCTTCTGAAACTGCTTAACTTTCTGATTCAAACTAGACAACATCTATGGATTGGTATATTTTGTAATAAAGGGTAGGCCATGTGACTATTATAATGACATTGTTGGTAGCCTTAAGCCATTTCCCTGCCATAAATGCTGGCTATGCTGATCTGTTATACTGTATTATTTAATAATAATAATTTATTATTGTTATTATTATTATTATTATTATTATTATTATTATTAGTGGAAATAAAGCAATAATTTCATTTTATAATAATTGTTAGTACTCGCTTCATTGCAATCTTATTTAAACTTTAGAAACAATAATTTCATATGTGTATATTTACATATATGACAAAAAAAGCAGATTTTTATCATTTTATTCATACCATGTTGACAAGCATGTCCCAAAATAAGCCAGACTTTACAAAAGGTATTTTTCTCTCTTTTTGACATTTCCTCTGATTTTATTCTAAATGATAATTTTTTTTTTGGTAATAAAGCAGCTAAAAACTGTTTATTTAGAACAGTAGTAAAAAAAAAAAAACAGTAAATACTACGAACACAATTGTATTGTAATGATAGAAATTGCAACATCAATATAACATCCATTGCTTATTGTTAAACATTTGTATTACATGTACTGTACTACTTCACTTCCACTATAAACCCTAAATGAAGTGTAACAGAAAGTTGAAAATGAGGCCTAATCTGTGCTGTGTTGTGCTCGGAGGCAAAGCTGCTATTGTGTTGGTCCACCGCTGTCACTCCCCCTCAGGGTGCATTATTGGGTCAAACCAGGCTGAGCATTTTTTGCACTTTGGAAAATATCGACAGGGAGCTTGGGGTTGTACCATTGATTTGAATTTGATGGGAGGGAGTGGGAGGTTGGTGCACTGGACCGCCACTGTATTGCCGTGATTAATTATAAAGCAAATGTTTTTTAGCACAGCTGGCTGACTTGCACTGCAGGCTGGAATGCTGGAGAGAAGAGAGAGAACATAAAAAGGGAGGGGGGAACGAGGGGAGAGGGGGTATGGAACAGGCTCAGCTCTGGCTGGTCGCGTTTAGCTGTGAGGGAAAATGGATGAAAAACATTAGCCATTCGCGCACTGCAGAGTTTTGACAGCTCCTGCTCCGGGGCTCCTGAATTTACGAGCCATTACTCAGGCCCGGTTGTCGGAGTTAGTTGGTGCATTATGTTCTGTGTCATCTCCTATTTGTCTGAACAGAGTTGACGTCCATTGAGAAAGCCTGTTCTGCTCCAGAAGTCTGCTATCTTATGCTCAGCCACTGACAGAAGTATGGATCTGCGACATTGTTGTTTCTCTTTTCTTGTGCATTCAGTTCAGTTGATGCCAAGCGAGACCTTGTGTTATAGACACGCTGTCCAGACGGTTCAGACTAAATAGTATTTTCTAGTCAATGGCCTGATTTGAGGAAACCATGTATCAGATATCACTGAAACTAGTGTAACAGCATTGTTGTACTCTAGTAAAATTCTAATATAGTACCTCACTAAAAATTTGCTGTGTTAAAAATATCCCAAATTGGCTCCAATATGCACTAAGCTAGCATGGGTTGCCCTAAACCAGTGAGGTGGAGTTAGCATATTGATGCTGCAAGTTGGCTTGATGTTTTTTCAGCTTTTGTGCACATCATGAGTCCTCTTCTCCATATTAGGTAAAAAAAAAAAGAACACAATGTGTGAAATCAGACTCTACCAAAACATGATAACATTACAGACTTGTACTGTATATTTTAAAATAAAGAGTGACCAATAGCAGGATTAGGATTAACTTGACCGTGATAACCTGAGATAATGTTACAGAGAAAAGTTGATTCTTAACCATCTAGTGTTTTTTTTTTTATGTAACATGGATATTACATACAAATATGTAATAATTGAATCTAATGAGAAAAAAAATCCTTGCAAAAATATTAAATTGAATTATTTATTTCAAGATGCCAACTTCTGCCTTTTTTGTCATCAAATAATGTTAGCTAGCAGGGGGCTCCTTGAGTTACATGCTAAGCTCACTACCATAGAAAGATGACTTCTTTGTCACATGAAAAACAAATATTGCCTTCCAAATGATCATTCTGGACGGTTCTACTAAAGTTCAGGGTGCACAGAGAGCCTAGACTTAATTTTATAACTATAACATATCACTTATCCTGAGTGTCCTTATTGTTCGAAAAGAAAGATGCTTAAATCTCGCACTTTGCTTCCCAAGTTTTTAAATTTTAGACTTGATTGTAGATCGATAATAAGTGCCAGAAAATAGCTTTCATAACTTTTAAGATAGAATCATGTCCATGAGTGCAATAAGCTGCTGATGTTTACTTATCTCTCAGAAGGTCAATGTATTGAGATCTTATTGATCTCCACCATGTGACAAAAGTGGCGGCTTGATGTTCCATTAAATAATCAATGTGGTAAACAGACTTTCCTCTCTTTTTTGGGGGCTAAACGCCCCACAGACTTCAAAAGGTCAGTGTATGTTAGTTCATCGGCAAAGTGATTAATCAATCAATAAGGGCTTAGCCCTCGGATCTGTGATGAGCAAGGATGAGATGATTCAGCTGTCTATCAGAGAAAAGCTGCTTACTACAGTATTGGATGAGATGTTAGAGTCTTTATTATCACAAACAGAATGGTGGCACCAGACGTTCGCATGAATAAATCATCAGTAGTATGGCTTGTGGCAAGGTGAATTCTTTATTCCCTTTGCTCATCAGCTAAAACATTGAGATCAGAAAGTATTCTATTCTCAGAGGAAGATGAAGCAGGTGGGGCAGGACATGGTTTTGTGCCGTAACGTTTCTGATTCATAATGCATGCAGTCTAATGGTTGGCACAAACCTCTGGAGTGCTATAAGGGCCATTACACAGGCCAAACGGTTACTAATTAGCGTTTGGAAGCAGGACTGTGATATATCATATGGTAGAGTACACCCTGTCTTAATTAATTTCATTAGGAAAGTTCCTGATGTCACCACAAAGGACAATTTGTTTACTTGAAGGTTTTTTTTTTATATTGCAGCAAAGGTTATAGCGATTTATAGCACTTGTTTTTTTTTATCTACTTCCCTTTTTTTTTTTACAAATAGGGAAAAAAGGGAAAAAAGCACTCACCTTTTTTTCTCTCTTTTCCGGATGCCCCTTGGAAAGGGGATTCATCAAGGAAAATGACTTTACCCTGTACCTTTTGCTGTACCTAATATTTGTGTCATTCTCAAAACTTTTGACCACAGCTATAGTCATGTTACCAGTTCACCACTCATGAAGATTAACTGATATAAAAACATACATTTTGTACTTGACTTATATTGGGCTTTCTGTCTTCTTTTATCCCTTTGTTTTTTTAATTCAAGTTACTTTGCAAATGGCTAAGAACATTACTTAAGTAATTTTTTTTTTTTTTACATATAAATAACAAACAGTCTCATGCATATCTTTAGATATACTTGAGAATACACCTGAGTATTTAGCAGGAAGTGGAGCTGAGGTGGATGCAAGTGCAGAAGCATGATACAAGTGGCGTGTCTCCAATACCAGACCAACAATATGTACTTACTCTTACATCCCTTAAATACTACTGCTAATGAACATAATTAAGAATCAAATGCATATCAGTCAAGTGCCATGGCTGTCATGATCAGGTAGTGTGCAGTGGCTGATGGGAGATGTAGTCCTGTACCATGTCTGGCATGACCCTGATAGTATAATTACTTTATTACTGTAATTTAATCTAATTATAAGCAATCCTACATATGCGGCAGTGGTGGCACTGGCAGTTCAATTTGTGGGGTGCTCAGTGGAGTGTTGGGATTTGAGCCCCACCACTGCTGGGTCACGACTTTTGGGCCAATCTTAACTCTACGCCCCTTACAACCCAGGTTTCCTCTTTCCATAATTTCTGGCAACAACTAACTGATTAATTAATTGATTAATAAAATAATAATTATTCTATACAGCTTATCCTGTACAAGGTCATGTGGACCTGGAGCCTATCCCAGGAGACTTTGGGGACACACTACAGGCAAATTGGGAATGCTTGAGAATTAGCCTAATCTGCATGTCTTTGGACTGCAGGAGGGAAACGGAGTACCAGAGAACCCATCAAGTACAGGAAGAACATGCAAACTCCATGCACACAGACGCCAACTCATCTGGTACCAACAACAATGCCATGGTTAATGTGACTGAGATCATTTATTTTCCTCATTCTATGGTTAATTTGGAAATTATTTGGGGGGGTCTGGAGTTGGGTTGGAGACTCAAGTAAAATGCTGTTAAAGCCTAAAAACCCTGGCTGAAAATGTATCCATTTTGCCTGTGTAAACTTGACTTGACTTAACCGTAGCATGTTGCTACCCAATTCTGACATGCACACAGCTGGTTAATGGAACACAATGTCTAGAATCTAATTCACTGACAGCATTAAAGCCGTTATATCTCTTCTTTTTTGAGAGCGCGACATTGAAATGTATGTGTGCACGCAGAGATTTTGCTCTGGTTATTTGTGTACATGTTGTAGTTCACGGCTTTGTTGACACAGCCAAGCTCCAGTCTACAATTGCTCTCCCCACTGTGAAGCAAGAAACAGGGCACTAATCTATAATTAGCTTGCTGGCTAAAGTAAACAATTAAAGAACAAAACACACACACGGCACCCTGTGTGACGCTCCTCATTAAGAACGCCGACTGCTTCACTGGTTATTATTTAATGGAACTGAAATTTCTCTGATTGAAGTTTGCCATTCTTGACATTTCTGTGCAACAACCCATGGTGGGGCATGTGCTGAAGCAAAGAAAATGAATAAACTGTGCAATTAAAGAAATTAAGTGTTGCTCGGCTAAAGCAGGATGGAGACTTGGCAGTGTTTGTTCATTAGTAAATTGTTTCCTCTTGAGCGAGAGAGTGACAGACTGGCTGCAATATCCAAGTTGTCCAAAGGGTGGCAAGAGTGACCTACTTCTGAAATACTTTCCAGGTGAACAAAAGCTGGACATCTTCATTGTGCATCACTGGATTTCAAACGTTTCTCTCGCAGGCATGGCCTCTTTTAGTTTTTTTTTTTTAGGTGATACATCCTGCTGTAGAAGAACAACAAGCTGGAGTCTTTCCTGTTTGGGTCTCAAATGAAAGCCCTTTGGCACGGTATACAGAGAGGAGGAGTGAAATGTTCTCTGTGTATATGTAGAAACAGGAGTGTGAACATTTCAGTTGAAGAACATTTGGAAATAAAATGGTGTGAATACACTGGCCTCCCAGGAACTCCTTTAATGGGCCAAACACATGGAAATGGGAGTGAGGACACAGTACATCATGTGATATTTAATAGTTTGTAACATGTGGGTTGTAATATTTATGGCGTATTTATATGTACTATTTATAGTGTAGTAGTATTATATGTAGTATTTATTATGTAGTATTTATAATGTAGTAGTATTCTATGTAGTATTTATTATGTAATATTTATAGTGATACACACTGAGTTCTAGTAGCCTAAATCTACATTAACAACAGCTGTTCTTGCTTATTTTATAAAAAAATATAATGCAATTTTGTGAATTCACCTTCTTGTTTCTTGGACAAGATTGCATCGTTCTTAAATAATAATAATTAAAAAAAAATATATATATATATTTTATTTATATATGCGCTACCATCAGTCCTGTAATTAAAAACAGGTTCCCTCTGTGATAGAGAAACACTCTGAACCTTTAGGGTATCCACATTTCTAAATTTCCTGTCTACCTACAGTATGTCGCATCAATAGCATACACTCTAGTATAAATTACTATTTTTAAGTCTTTTCTATTTGGTTCTGGGGTGTGCAAACTTTTGCACTGAACAACATCTGACATTCAGGCAATGCTAAGTTTTATACAGATTGTGTGCTTGTTTAGCAGTGTTGAAAATTGTTCTACTTGGAATCCCCTCATAATAAGGTAATATGAAAAGTACACACTTTATTGCATTGCTTCTTATGTGTATGTGTTTATACAGTCTTTAAAAAAATCATGTATTACTGAGAGCAAATAATTAGTGGACACGGGTTTGTCAAGGATCCACTGCAAATGCTCACCTGTGTCAGTGTGAAATAAATAATATTTGCTTTTTCACAACGCTGTTTAATTTTTTTCTCGTTGATTAATTTTCTTGTTCTAATACAAGTGTGTTCGAGTCAAACTGGGACTTTTCATTGTTCAGAATAACAGAGCACAATTATAAGAATAAAAGCTTTTTAAAAAAAAAAAATTCTCTATATAATTTCCTGCTACACTAATGCACTTATCCCAGCGGTTCCCTAGTGCTTGGATACCATCAGGGTAGAAAGTTTTCTCAGTACGCTGGTCGGACTGCCTGCTTCATGTCTGAAACACTGACCTCCCAGGAACTCCTTTAATGGCCCAAACACATATAAATGGCTGGGAGTGAGGTCAGAACTATGTGGTAGATTTGGCAATGACTCCCAGCTCATGTGCAAGTGGTGTTTGTGAATGATTGTGTGTACAGATCCCACAGACAGATTCATCTCTTCCACAAGTTGGCAACAAGTTATCTAGTTTATCTGTTGATTTCCAAGGCTCAGATCAGGGATTATCGTTCACGGACGTAGGGTCTTTAGTAAAAATGTTTTAAGTCTTCTGTAAATGTAAATCATTTTTATGCCTTAATTCATGAGAAATGTTATTTTTATATATTTTATATTTTTTAAAGCCTATTTTTATATTCATGAGAAATATATTTTAATGGAAAGAATCTTTATCATCAGCACTTTATATAAGCCTTTTTTTAATTACAGGTAACTGATTCGATTTACAATTCTTTTCTTAAAAAACTGTTAAGAAAAAGGTGTTTTTTCCCCAAACCTTTATAATATAAGTGATAACAAGAAATTACTTGTTTTGCGGAAATTTCACAACATTCCTATTAAATATTTTTGAGTTAAAACTAAGTAAAATAGAATATATGTTGGTGCATGTTGGTAGAGTGACTAAGAAGTCCAAACCTAATGATGTACATTAACACAATAAAACCATCTTCAAAAAAAACAAAACACTGAAACCAAAGAAGGGAAACCACTGACAGGAGAGAAACTTCTCACAATCCCTTCCCATTTAACCACAGCTAATTGCCTGCATCCTGTTCTGTACTTAAAGGTATATCTCTGCTTCCTCCCATTTAGCCACACTATTAATGACTCAACACAAATCACAGAAAAGCTCTTCGGTGTGATGTTTCCATCCTGCCACGTCCTTGACGAGAGGCGCTGAAGGTTGACTCCCGTGCACTTTTACAGGTGTAATGCATACGTGGCCAATCTCACAGCAGATCTCCCATCAGCCTCACACAGCCAGTGAGTAATACATCTGATGAGAAACTAAGTACAAGTCCAGGATTGTGCTTGCCACCAGGTTGATAAGGGTGATCTGTGTGTAATATTAGCTTCAAAGATGTTGCGTGGGTCGCGACACCTGTTGCCTGAGGGCAGATTTATATTTCTTTTGACAAACAGATCCTGATCTATTTGTTCCTTAGGATGATGAAGCAAATGAGGAATGGGAAAGGCGCTTAATTCCATTAGCTTTAATGGAACAGCTACACTGTATGTAGTAAATGCTTAACCAAAGCTGAACAGTATTTAATGTTACAGCTGAAGAGTTCATCACTCACTCGCTGCCGATTGCAACACAACACCAAGAATTCTTTGATCTGCAAAGGATTTGGAAACATATCCTCCTTATATATGATCAATTAAGCATACTGCGATCAGGATGAAAGACTAGCATGCATCAAGACAAGAGGAGAGAGAAAGAGAGAGAGAGAGCGAGAAAAAAAGAGTTTGATACCAGCAGATAGCCGATATCAATCTCTCTCGCCAAGAATTTCATCCAGAGAAGGGCTAATCTTTCATCACATGCTTTTTCTTTCCTTCCCTCTTCACCAGCATGCCTCCATTGTTCAGCAGTGAGATAGACAGACAGTGAATATGATGAGAGCCGGTGGGGTCCTGCTGTCACTATGTACAATGGGAAAGTGTGCATGTGTGTGTTAGAGAGAAGAGAACGAGAGAAAAAAGGAAGAGAGAGGTAGAGACAGAGTGCGAGAGAGAGAGAGAGAGATAGAGAGAGAGAGAGCACTTACCACAAGGTCATGGGGAATGCTTTGAGCGGAGACGATGCTCTCCGGGCAGACCTTTACCTCAACCTGCAATCACTCTGAGATTCCATGACCCCTCCTGCACAGCCACTGGGGTGGAAATACTATTCATCTTACAATCTCTCTCTCTTTCTCTCTCGCTCTCTCTCTCTCTACCTCTTATTTTCCTTCTTTCTTTTTTTTTTTTACTATTATTATTCCTTATTCACCTCATGGCCAGTTGCCAGCTATGTTTCAATAGCAGCCTGGATATCTAAGAAGATTCACCATTGTGTTGTCTTTAAGCACTGATAAGAATCAAGAGCTAAGGAAGTAAGATAGGAAATTGCTGTTAACACTATCGCAGTATGATGGTGCTTTGTGTGAAAAAGTATTTAAATGATAATGATGTATTTGTTTTGCATTTTTTCCCCGGTGAACCTAAATAAGTCAGGTACCGTTTCCTAATGTAACTCTCCCTAATTTATCCAGGCTTGGAATAGGAGTGCGCTAATTTACTGTATGCAAACCCTCAACTAAGTGGTGTTGGTTCCCTGAACCGGACCCAGGTCACGGTGGTGAAAAAGCGGCACGCTAGCCCGTAGTCCCCTGAAGAACCCAGATAAAAGATAACAGGTGATTATTTTCCTTTACAATCATAAAAGGAAAAAAAATATATTGTCATGTTAGCATATGATAAAAACATGGTATAGTACACCACCATTATACTGCAGCATTCTTTTTGGTCCAAAAAAAACAACAACGTTATAACGCAAGCTATAATTGTTAATTTATCAAAATATAACTGAGTACACTATTATTGTACTTTTTGTTTGGAAATATATAAACCTCCAATTGAGCCGTGAAGTATTAAAAGAAAAACATGACATCATTACTTTAGTGCTCCTCCTACAGATACACTCAGTCTCTCTCACCGCTCCATTATGCACATAGGGCCGTAGAGGACCCGGAGCCCATCCCAGGAGACCTAGGGTACGAGGCTGGGTACACCTTGGATAGGGTGCCAATCCTTCGCAGAGTGCACACACACATGTACATAAATACTCACACACTCATTCACACAGTACAGGCAATTTGGGAATGCCATTTAGCCTAACCTGCATGTCTTCGGACTGCGTACCCAGAGGAAACCCACCAAGCAGGGGGGGATATGTAAACTCCAAGCACACAGACCCCAAGGTGGGAATCGAACCCCGAAGTGGGAGGCGCAACCACTCCACCACCTTGCTGCCTCTTACAATATAACGTAATTTCATAAGCATACAACACAGGTCTATCAAGCATTTTGCTAAATAATAAGTTTATACAGTGCAGGAGAGCATACATTTTAACACTGTGTGATATTATGGGGTGGTACAGTGGCATAGTGGTTAGCAATGTCACCTTGTGACTCCAGGGTCCAGTTTCGGTTCCCACTTCGGATCTGTGTGCATGGAGTTTGCATGTTTCCCCGTTTAAGTAATATTCTTAACTACTATTAATTAACATTAAACATGATCAAGATTGATTAGTCACACGGTGTGTTCAATCTAACAAGCTAGCAGACTTGATGAGAGCACAGCACAAAATCTCTTAATGAACAATTCAGATTTCAAAATGTGACATTTCTGTTAATTGGGATGTTAAAAAGTAAAATAAAAGACATATGATCATGATGTGGTCTTAGTAGGGTTCTTTCTTTTTTATGATGTACCATACAATTTGATTTAGAAGTATATCTAAACGCGGGGCATTTTAAAACATAAAATGATAACATGGAGATACACTCGAGTCATCCCAGATCCTGCCTGGAAAGCAGCGTGTGTTCTTAATCCAGTAGCCCATGAAGGCCTCCGGCACAGATTAGTGGTGTTAGCCTGCAGCATTTTCAGCCTGAAAGCAGATCTCTTGCACTCTTTCTCTGTATACTCGCTCCCTGTGTATATGTGTGTGTGTGAGAGTGAGTGACCCTGGTGCTGAGATGTGGATGAGTGCCATATGGTCGAAGATGGCTCCCAGAGTGAAATCTGTGGAGTCCAGTTCCTCACAGACAGCTGGCCTCTTCAGCCTTTTTGGGTGGCCATTGGGGTCAAAAAACATGTGCCGCTGCTTGTCTGCTAAATTGTGCCGATATGGATTAGTGTATTCTCACAAAGCTGTGGATACGAGTGAGGCACCAGGAGAAAAAAAGCATTGGAAATAATTTACATTTGTCAAAGAAAAAAAAAAAAATTTGAAAAAAAAATAAAATAAAATGACAGGTTATTTATTCATGTGTACACTTAATGAGCAAAATTATTCTTAGATCTTTCATTATAAAAGAGCCCTTAGCTATCCTAAAAATGAGCATAATAATAATAATTATTATAATAATAATAATAGAATTTTTTAAAATATATAATTTATTTGTTTAACAATTAAGCTATTTATTTATTTTTTATTTATCAATCCAGATCATTGCCTTAGAAATATTGTATTGCTATTTATGTTTATATTATATTTTACATTCTAAAATAATTTTCCTCTGGACCTTGCAGTTACATTTAATATCTCTGCACGGTAAAAGCTAACACCTTACACTACAAACTGGCTAAATTCTTCATAGAGATACTATACTAATACTATAAAAATGACATCCAATACCAGGGCTAGAATTCAGAAATTCATTCGAGCTGCATCTCAGCAGCTTGTTGGAAGTGAAAGCAGACAGGTTGTGTGAACAGTAATACAGACATATGTATGTAATTCCAGTCCTGCGAATGCAAGGCATATTGGGGAACAGGGGATTAAGATGTAACCCAAGAGGTCTCTGAGCATGGCTGAAAGAGCTGCGAAAGGGTGAGATAGCACTCTGGGATTTGCCCTATAGCACTACCATCAGGGCACGTTTAGGGGAACTAAGCCAAACTTTGAAAATGATTTAAATCTATACAGTGACACTTCTATCAAGCCTGTATTCATACTTTAGATCATTACTACTAATGCATTTAATATAGTGCTGTAAACAATTCCTATATAACTTTATAGTAGTTATAATAATAGCAACTTATAATTATGTTGTAATGCAAGTGTCCAAAGTACGTTGTCGACACCTTTGACATGTCCTCCACTACATCCTATATATCTACTTTCTACTCCATAACATTACAAGAAGCACACAAAATGGATTTACACCAAGGCGTTTCCAATGGGAATGTATACAATAGTCCCCACTGGTCTCCATAGTCCCAGAGGTTCCTAGATGGATGGATGGATGGATGCACAGAAAGTGTACCATCCTTTCCTTATGTATTGTAGTTATGCTGATATTCATGACATCCTGCTCGATGCTTTTTCTCTTGATGTGTCAGGACATTTATTTTCCAATTCCTAAAAATAATAGTAATGTGACAGGGAAAAAAAAAATCATGTCCCTTGATATGATTGCGCACAGAATTGCATTGTATTTTTGAGGTAGAGACGCGCTATATATTGCTTCCTGGGGAGAGGTAATTTCCTAAAAGCATTCTGGATTATTTTGTTAGCGAAAAAAAAAAAAAGTGATAGAAAGCTGCGACTCTACTTCCAGACTGTGAAGAAATAGGAAATCAGTGTAAAAGCTTAGATCTCCGGCCAACTGGCTACCAGGCAGGTCAAATGTGGCACAAGGTTGCTCTGCAAAGTTTTATCCAGGGCCATCAGAATGATGAATCTTCACAATAAAAATAAAAAAAACGCAATAATCGTAATAAATTCCCAGTTTTAAGAGACGGAAGCGCACAGTGGATATCTGTATATAGTATGACTGGCATCTGCTGGGCAGCTTGATGCTCTTACATAGTGAAAGCAGATTATGCTCCAACATAAATGGACCTTTTACTTTCTTCTTTTTTTTGTAGGTTTAAATCCAGCAGCTTAATCCAATCTTATCCTACTTGAATCCAATTTTTAATGCCGGCTACACATAGGATTAGAGGAGTGGTGTTCTCTTGGTAGGCCATTTGACAGAGATGCAGCATCTGTGCTAGTGCCTGAGGGAGAAGAGTTTAAGATCAGCAGAACAGAAGGTGAGCACCAGTCATCCTTTATACCACACGCACACACAGGCACGTGCACACATGCAGAGACACTCCAGATGTAGAGTCTGATAAATTCTACAGGTTGTACAAAGGATTTGCATCTGCAACCTTACCCTTAACATTAAATATAAAAATAGATTATAACCCGAATAAGTAAGTCTCGTGCCTCTACACAATTAAACCCACCAAATTATTCGTAAGTATTAAATCCGTGTTAACAAATAAGGACATACATGCAGCCATGGGTAAGACCTTTAAATGACCCGATCCCAGCAGATTTAATGGGAAAAAACTTGCTAAAGAGCTTTAAGGGATGCTTTAAGACCATCTCGATGATGTGCTGAATGAATGGTGACATTTCAAAGTGATACTGGATTAAACATTCATTGTGAGCGGTCCCTGGAGTGAAATCTTAAATGTGTTAAAATGCATTACAAGCGTTAACTTTTTTTTTTTTTTGATCTGTTTCACTGGAATGCATGCATTTTAATGATTTATTTTAGATCATATAGTAAATAGCAGATAGATAGATAGATAGATAGATAAATAGATAGAGAGAGATAGAGAGACAATGATCATGAACGAAATTGCACTATTAATAAAAAAATTGTGTTCAAGTTGTATCAAAATATAAAAGTTATTGTAAATGGTATATTATTACATTATTATTATATTGTTATGCATTTCTGGTGAGCAGCTGTATTTGGGATTAATTTCAACCGATCAAATTCTTTGTCCCTTATAGTTGAGCAAAAGTACAATCTGAAAATAAATGCAATAAATGTATCTCATTTTTAAAAATAATTTTCTTGTACAAATATAAATAATTGAATTAAAGGATGAATGCACTTTCATTTTTCCATGTTCAGTAGCATTTAAATGACGAATATATCACGTTATCATATCAATGTCAAAATTTAGCAGTCAGTCGTTGTGTGTTTGATCTAAAACTGGCACACTTTAAATCCACAGGCTCCTTGACATCATTTATCTGTAAAAGCAAGTAAAGTAAGTCATTCTCGCACTCTGTCACCCAACAGGTCATCCTTAACGTGTTTGTATAAGCTGTTTATATAGCGATAAGCCCAGGTGATGTCAGATTTCCACGCTGAATAAATATTTGCCTACGCACAGGCAGCTGTTTGTCAGGATGCCATTAAGCGAGCGGGTCTCGTAGCACCTTTCCGACACATGCTCGGCATTCCCTCGTCTCACAGCATTTGCAGGCTCTCGCTCTACCATTATGTGTTCAAATACAGACGCGGCCAAGGAAGGGCTTTGTCGAGGCCTGGAAAGAGTGCACAGGTGAATGAAAAAGGCTGTTGTTTACAGACACAGGATGAAGCGTTGCATGAATCATTGGTGGAAGGAAACATTTTTAGGTGAGCTGCTTTATATAGCAGGTGTTCATTTCATTGCAGGTGCTGTGCAATATTGCTTTTTCAAAAATAATAATAAAAAAAAAAGTCACAACTTTTTCCAGCAATGTGTGAAAATAATAAACAAATAATAATGATCAAACCATAACTTTGTGGTCAAAATATTGCTGATCATGCTTTTACAATATTGCTCAATATCTGTTATATTGAGCCAACATACATATGCCATGTTTTTTAGCTGGCATTGTGCACAAAATAGGTGATGTCACTAATTAGATCTAGCCTATCTGGCTGAAGAATTGTGTCACTTTTGTCTCAACATTTTGCCCACAACTGTACCATCGAACTTTGTATGCAATGATCTCACGCATGAGTACATCATTTCAATTCTTTTACTCCCATTTGTTATCATATCCAGCTCTCCTAAAGTACATTTCCATCGCAGTCAGTTTAAACAACCAAGCCTTAACCTTAAAAAAAGGGACAGTTTTACTTGTGAATAGTTTGTCTTTCTATAAATGGTACATAATGTTATTGGTGTCCTGTAAGCAATGGATCATTAAACAGTAGATCATTCCCTCTAGTGCTTGGTGAGGGAAGTATGCCCGCTGCACTGGGTATATCACTAAGCACAGACATCAGAGCCCCGAGAGTAAACATCATTTGGAAACTGCAGTTTTTCTGCTCGAACAGGTTTGATGTTGATGAAGAGAGATCTCCTCGGAAAGCGCAACGATCTGCCCTGTGCGTGATCAATGCTGCTGGGAGCGGCCCGTAATTATTTGTGCCACTGATAGGAAAGCACTGCAAAAAAAAAAAAAAAAAGAAATACAACATGCTGCGATGACCAAGTCTTGCATCAGTCAATAAAAGATGAAGTGTGAGTTCTGGCATGTGGTTTGGGTTTGCAGTGAGTCTCCCATGTCATGGAGTACTGCATTTTGTAATCAAATGATTTGCTCCTGGTTCACTGCAGATTAGAAATACAGTAAAAAGATCTTTCATTATAAATATGATTTCATAATAAATATGCTGTGTGAAATCAAAATAATTTCATGCTTTTGCTTTTGAATGATGGATTCTGATTGGTCAGAAGGCATTGATTATTTTTCTATAACAGTAGGTCTGATTATTCAGCATCGTGGATTAGTGATTAGCATTGTCGTGTGCCACCTTCAGGCTCTGGGTTCGATTCCCACCTCAGGTTTGTGTGCATGGAGTGTGCAAGTTCTACCCATGCTTGGTGGGTTTCCTCCGGGTACTCACAGTCCAACATCCAGATTAGACTAATTGGCGTTTCCAGATTGCCTGTAGTGTGTGAATGAGCATGTGAGTGTGTGAATGGGTGTGTACTGTGCAATCTATTGGCACCCTATCTGGGGTGTACTCTATCTCATGTCTTAAGTCTCCTGGGATAGGCCACTGCCCCCCCCCCCCCAACCCTGTATACAGGATAAAGTGGTATAGACAATGAATGAGTGTGAGTGAGCATTTCTGACAAAGGATTTGGCTATTATATATATATTTTTTATTAAAGTACATGTTCTAATATGTATTTTCTATAATAACATCTTACTCTGGTATTGTATAAGGGATGCTCCATACTGTATTTTTGAAAATGAGCAACTGATGGCATCACGAGGGAGTCTCTCAGAGGAGTCTCCATTATCAATAAGAGGTAAAGCTGTAAAACTTTACATTTTCTGAGCGCCTTTTGGATATAGAGCTTTCTCCGTTCCATTTCAGTTTCTCTGGAACTTGATTTTTTTTTTAAGAAAGGATCAACGATTTGTCAAAATGTTATACTATAAGTTTTAATGTGAACTAACTTGTCCAACAGTTGGTCCATAACAGTTCCATAAGTTTTAAAAAAGTATGCTATGGTAAAATTCTTAGAATCGCTGTAGTACAGTATAAGAAAAATAAATCGTAGGATGCGCTGTTATTTGAAAATAAAGCCGCCTAACACCACCCTGTCACTGATCAGCTTCCTATTGCAGCATTCCTGCATACTGATGTTTCACCTTTTCTAATTCTTATTGCAGCCCTTAGGTTTGAAGATTTACTTCAGTTGATTTTTCAAAAAAAATTTTTTTTTGTGTTTTCTTTCATAAAAACGTAATTCGATTAAATTCAACTTTGAATCAAGGACACTAGAAAGAACGGTTTCTAAGCACGATGTTTGTAATGTCAACAGTCCAAAGAATTGCTTCTTTACCAGGTTAGCCGTGTCCCTCTTTATCAAATGTATCATTTAGAAAGAAAAGATGAAAACAACTCTAACATGACACACATAAAAACAACCTGACAACCTTGTCAAAAACCTTATTATTTCTCATTCAAATACCTTCTTCCCCTTCAGCAGAGGAACTGAATGCAGAATGCCCCAGTGGTCAATAACGTAATGGGAAATTGAAAACTTCTGAAAAAAAAAAAATATATATCACGCTTTTCTGGCGAGGTTTTCATGTTCCTGTGCCGAGATGCACATTTGGACATCAGGTACTGTCATCAGTGGGCGACAGAGTGTTTTCTTCTGCATGAAGAGGCACTGCGCTCTGAAGCCTGCAACAAAATACAGATACTGCCCCGAGAGTGAACATTTATTTTCCAGCAGGTCACTTCAACCATGCATGCATTCACTTTATTATAAAATGTAAAAAAAAAAAAAAAAATCTAGTCAATTTTATTTAATCAGCTGAAAAGGCAAAGCATTTTCCAGCTCATTAATCAAGTGCTCTAACCCAGAGGGGGGTTGTCTGTCGAGCAGACCTATTCTGCTTACAGAGTCGTCAAGAGAAAGAGGAAGAAGAGGAAAAACGAATTAGAATTTCACACTGGCCCATTCATTTATGAATAGGCCAAACATCATTGTTAATGGATGAAGCCAAGCACACTGCAAGACAGGGACAAGGGCACGATGTCTCAGAGGTGGGTTCGGCCCGCACTTTTGTCTTACTTTGAAGGTTGCATTGTTAGAAGCATTCATTTATTCAGATCATGTGTTTATCCACGTGTGTATAATGCAGTCAGACCGCTAGGCTATATGACAAGTAATAAAACAATTTCGCATTGTGCGTAAAGAACCAAAAAATGCGACAGTTATGCAAAATTCTATTGTCCATAACAGAACTTTTCCTATCGTCATAAAACTTAAAATGTTTTTTTAAACTTGACAATTTGAACTGATCACTTCAATCTTTATGCAGCAGAAAAGGCAGATAGCTTCCACGCCGGATGCTTATACAGTAGTTCGGTTAAAGTAAGCCCCGGATTACTGCTTTCAGTACTGTAGGGCCACACAGTGATCAGTTCTCTGCACAGCGCTCAGGCTCAGAAACAGCTTTCACACTTCACCAAATGTACCGGACTTGTAGAGCAAATGGTTCTAAGTTTGGAAAAAAAAATCGATGAGAAAGGATTTGAATAAGAGGGCTAAAAAATCCTACCTGTTGTGGTTGAGGCTTAGAATATATATTTTCATCGTAGGCATACGCATAAATGTGTTATGGACACCGACTAATACGTAGAAAGGTACATTCTGGTTTACTGATTATGAAGCCATTTTTTTGTTATCTGATCTAAATAGCTAAAAAAAAAAAACATTAAGCAGAAATGCTGCATTTCCTATTGGCCAACTAAAAAATACAAAATCTATGCAAAATGAAGAAGACGTAAATAAATCAGGAAAACAAATGTATAATCATTATATTCATTCTATTATGAATGACTTTATTATTTTCTAAGTAAAATGTACAAAAACAATGTTCTTTCTCAATAGAACAAATTACAATAAGCCCCCTACATACAAACATTCGAGTTACAAATTTTCAAGATACAAACATGCATTCGTGCATATTCAATCACAGGAGTTAGATCACATTTCTGGCGTACATTGTCTCGTGCATGCAGTATGCATCCCAGGATGTCTGGAAGCAAACGTTAAAGCAGCGGCGATGAAGCTGGTATTGCTAAAAAGCACCAAGCAATTACAAAGGAGACAAAAGTGAAAATAATTGAAAGAGTGGAGAGAGGTGAAAAGATGGCAGATATTGTTTCTTCTTTTAACGTGAATTATTTCACCATTGGCACGATTCTAAAGAACAAGGAGAGGATCATGGAATATGTTGATTTTTTTACTGTTTACTGTTTATAGGCAAACATATAGACTTAAGAACAAATTGGACTTACGAACAAGTAAATTCCTTCAGTGTCACATATCTGCTAGTTGAAAAGCTTAAACATTTATAAATTTTTTTTTATGGCTATAGATGGTTTTATTGTTTAGTTTGTCAGCTAACAGAACTAACAGAACTTTGTCCTGCAAAATGTTTGTCATTTAGTTCTGAGCTATACATTTTGGTGAAAACTTGTGCTGTGCTTCTCTCTGCTTTTCCAAACTTTCTCTCCTCCATGAAGGATCTACAAACTAAAAAGTTGACAATTTCCTTATTTTGACTCATAATTTCAGTGCTAGGACTTGCCGGGCTGAGCACTTCTCTTTTTCATAATTTGAACAAATAATTTTATTAAAATCTTAAAGACCATAATCATAACACTGTAACATAGTTAATATACAGTCAATTAATATACTCAATGACTATGATCAATTACAGATACACCTTAATTGACAAAAAAAACAGTTGTTGTTAACTCTAATGGTTTTTGTCATTATTTTAAAACCAAGAAATGTTAAATTACAAATGCAGACACAGTAAAAATGATCAAAATATCAACATTATGATAATTCTAAAGCAAAGAGAAGCACATAATACACATAATGTTTGTGCGATATTTTAACATGCTTCACCCTTATTAAGTAAAATACGATATTTTTATATGTAAGAATATATTTTAAATAAGGCTATATGGTGTTGTAGTGGTTAGCACTGTTAGCACTGTGGATCCGGGTTTGATTCCCTCCTTGGAGTCTGTGCGCATGGAGTTTCTATGATCTCTAAATGTTCTTTGCATGATCATGTTTGAGCTCCGGTATCCTCCCATGGTGCAAAGACATGCAAATTAGGCTAATTGGCGTCCCTAATTTGCCTGTAGTGTGTGAATGAATATGTGTGTGTGCCCTGTGATGGATTGGCACCCCATCCAGGATGTACCCCGCCTTGTGTCCAAAATCTACTGGGATAGGATCCAGGCCACCGCGACCCTGTATACAGGATGATGAGTAAGTGAGTGAATATTTAAAATAAATACTCTTATCATGAGCAGATAGGAAACATAGCCCACAATATATTATAGAATAACTCCTATGGTGATTGAGTGAATCTATATTCTGGGCTCAAAAATATCTGCTCCAGCATCTATAGTAGTTCATATCTGTATGTTTTTCTTTTGGTTACTGAAGGTCCTGTTTTTCCCCAGCAAGTAAAAATAAATAACTTCAATCATTTATCAACTGCAACCAAAATATGCTCTCTGTGTGGATAGTAAATTCAAACCTTATTTGTATTTATGAGCCCTGCTTACATTGAAACCCTACTCACTCCCAATATCCTGTAAATGTTTAATGCAGCCAGTCCTGTTTTCCCATCCTGTGTATAACTGTCTGTATAAATGTGCGGCTATCATTTCTCATGGGCGTGATATCAAAATCCCACTAGCCAGTATCACCCAGAGAAGAATGGCTTCCCTTTTGAGCCTGACTCCACTCAAGGTTTCTTAAGAGCCGTCTCAGTGAGCTTCTTGGTGAGGTTTTTTTTTTTTTTTCACTGTCATTTTTGCTTGCTCATTAGAGGTCTAGACCCAGATTTCAGTAAAGCTGCTGACAATATCTGTTGGTAAAAGAGCTATACAAATGAAATTAAATTGAAATTGAATTGAACTAAATAGCTGGCGGATGTTCTGTGCAGAGCCCGAGGACATTCTCTTCCCAGCAGGCACCTATTTGATCTCAGCTATTAAAGGCAAGATGACAGAGATTCTACAAGGCCAACAATAAGAGACAGTTACAGGCACAGGGGTTGCTGCGGAATAATAGCTGTAGCTTTGTGCATCTCTCTCTCCCTCTTTCTCTCCTTCTCTCTCTCTCTTGCTCTCTCTCTCTCCCCCTATCTCTCTGTCTGTGTTTCATTTTTTTAGGAGCAGGCATGCACTTGAAGTATGGAGGTATTATTGTCAGACAATAGTAAATTATCATGATCATAGAATTGGTAATTTTATCGATTGATCGTTCACCTTTTACAGTGTGTGTGTGTGTGGGTGTGTGTGTGTGTGTGTATCCATTCATATGCAAAATGTTATTTCTACTAATTTGTGAATAAGTGATTTCTACTAATTTTAGACTTTCACTTAACCTGGCAAATTATTTTACTTTTTTAAATCCCTAAAATTCACCCTACCCTTTGTGGGGTAGCTTAAATTTTTTTTTTTTTTTTTTTTTTTTAGCAAAACATGACTGTGAAACTGTGAATGACGGAATAGCAAAACCCTGTCCAGTTTGACTGAATTGTCGTTGTGTTTTCTGATTTGTTATTTTGTTTTCGGTTTTGTTACATTGTTAGCAGATTTTTTAATTTTGTTTTCCGATTTTTCCTTTTGTTTTCGGTTTTGTTATTTTGTTTTTAACTTTGTTGTTTTGTTTTTGTTATTTTGTTTTTGGATTTTTCATTTTGTTTTCAGTTTTGTTTTCAATTTTGTTATTTTGTTATTGGTTTTTGTTATTTTGTTTTTGAATTTGTTATTTTCTTTTCGGTTTTGTTATTTTGTTTACAGATTTTTCATTTTGTTTTCAATTTTGGACTCCTTGGACACAGTAAAAAATAAATCATTATAATATTACATAATTCAAAGGAGATTATATGTACACTGCTTCATGCATACAATTATACAGGTAGAGGTCAAAAGCTGCAAATATCAAATAGAAGGAAAATGTGATCTCATCTCTCACTTTCACTCTAGGACCATGTCTAATTAGGATGACAGGTAAGATGGCTGCATAGTGCAATGATTGCCTCTGAGGTACTCTTCTTATTTATGTTTATGAGCAGATCGTACATCAGCTGGGTGCATACTGTCAACTATTGTATCAGAGTGTGAAGCCAAACAGGTGTATTCAGCTAGGGAACGAGACGTGAATGTGAAAGCTGACCAGTGGGTGAGTGGGGAAGGGGCAATCGTACTAAGGCCTGGTACAAACCAATAGTGTATCTTAGTTATTTGCCAGATAGACTGGTCTGAGGTTTTTATGGAAAAAAAGAACCAGAAAGCAGCAGTTCTCCTCTCCATTAACAAGATGGTTCAGAGGACAGCATGACCAGAATGTTTAAAGCGTACAGGAAGTCTAGAGTATTACAGGTATTTTTACCACATCAACAAAAAATTCAAAAGGTGCTGATGAGAAGAACTGAGTGATGGATTTGAAATAAATTTCAACAATTATTTAGTGCTATCGTAAATACAGAGGACATATCAAAACCTTTTAAAACTGAAAAAAAAAATTAGTAGCCAAAATTCAGTTTTCTCTTTATTGAAGGCTGTATGGCATTCACTATTATATTATTGTTATGATTATCAAATTTTTTACCAATCTGTGGGTAAATAATAATTGCATAGAAAAAGAATTCACTGATCTCATATTGGAGGCTGCCATGTTCCTGCAGTAATAAACATCTCTTGAAAGCAACCAACAATGTAACAATTGGAAGATTTTAAATATACAAAAATCATTATTAAAGTATTGCACAGTCCTCAAGAATTGTTGCATGATAGAAGTGCTTTCTTTTTATTGTACATTTTTTAAAATCTTTTCAAATCACTGCATCCTGCATGCATTTTTTTAATACAAAGTGAATCACACTTGACTTGAGTCAGAGTTTTTTTAATGCAAAAATGTTAATGTGCATCGTTTAGCGTGGGACATGATTGTAAAATACTATGCACTTCCACTGATCTTTTTCTAGCATTAAAAACAACATGGCATTAACAGGTAAATACCTTTATTATGGCCCTGTCCCTCAAAGCTTTTCCGAATAATAGTGTGGGTCTTCTCTTGCAGCTTTCTAACACTTTTCCAAAATGGCTCGAGGGGAACACTGCCCACACATATTCAGGAATAGAGATAGATAGATAGATAGATAGATAGATAGATAGATAGATAGATAGATAGATAGATAGATAGATAGATAGAT
>JAOVVA010000029.1:6882423-6898353 GCA_028565275.1 Leiocassis micropogon | reverse complement strand
GATAGATAGATAGATAGATAGATAGATAGATAGATAGATAGATAGATAGATAGATAGATAGATAGATAGATAATGAAGCTTGTGTGGCATTATCTGTCGAATTCAGGAAGAAAGAGATGTTTAGTTCCCATTTTGTTAATAGCGCACGGATGGTACGGTTACGTTATCACCCTTTTGTTGCGTTGTGCCGAGGAGCACAGCCACCATGGAAACCTCAGAAAAAGCATTAACATGCCTGGCTAATATTTCTGTTATTGAGGAAGGTTAAGAGCCCAAGTGCCTAATGCATTACAGTTGGCTGAGGTCTACTGCTGTGGCTTATCTGCCTGGGCATTTAGTGCTTTTATGCTCTGCGTAAGCCTGAACCGGATGTTGAGAGAGAACCGAAAGTACACCATCATGCACAGATTTAATACTGTTCTGCAACATTTGTGGGGAAATATGCAAAAATATTTGCATACAGTATGGAACAAATGTCTGCTACCGAGAAGAATTTTATTCTTGGTGTCAGGATAATTAACAAGTTAATGTTGGGTATTCACGATATTCAGTTACATCTGAAATTCACCATGAATGATCCCAGGATGCATTTTAACAAACTTTTTTTTTTTTTCTACAAAAGAATAAAAATTACATAAGATACAATATCATCAGTTATAACAAAAGTTATAAAGCTAAAGCTTTCAAAATGCTAAATGCTTAAATCTAATATAAGATATGATCTGTTTGCATTTTACAATTAAATTTATTGATATACTTCTACTACTTTTAGTGATAAAATAAGATAAGATAAAATAAGATAAGATGATTTTTTTTCCCCAAAATAGTGAACCAGGCACAACACAAATAAGAACAATAAAAACATAATAATAATAATAATAATAATAATAATAATAATAATAATAATAATAATAATAATAATAATTAACTGAAATAAGAATAAGAAATGCCTAACCAATGCAATTTTTGTTGTTGTAAAAAAAAGCAATGTTATCACCAAAAAACACAGTGTACATGTGAAACTGAGTCCTGGAGTGACTCTGTAGCTGTGTGACACTACCATCAGGTGTACGATGTTTCATGGCCACACTAACATCACCAGTCTGTTCACCATCACTAAAACCTCCACCACCCCCAAACACACTCCCTCACACTGAGTCCATCCTGAGCCCCTGAGCAAGGTCAGAGCTACTGAGTGCGTAATGAGTGGGAGCTGGCGCAGGAGCCATTATCTTCGCCTACGCCACCGGAGCGGTGCAGTGACCTGGCATTCTAACAAATGGAGGGGAAAACTCCAGGCCCGAGATGTAAACCCCTCCTTTGGCTCCCCTGGCGAATAGTGTGGCTCAGAGGCACTGACCCGAACAGAACGGGTCCACCCAGATCAGAAATGACAGCGATGGGGAAAGGAAAGGTAGGGGCTCTGCCGAGCCAGGGAAAGGTGTGTAAAAAAGAAATCATGATTAGGGAGAATAAATTAGATGTCATGCTGAGCAAAATATGGCCAAATAGACTTCCAAAAGACTTGCGTTTGACTGACAGGCAGAGCGGAAAAAATGCAAGATGGCTGTTTCTGTTTGACTGTGTGTGCGTGTGTGTAGGTGTGTATCTGTGCATGTGTCTTATACAGTCTTATACATCATCATTTACTTCTTTATTTCCATTTCTTCAAACTTTGGTGCATATTGATTTAAATGATGATCCTAAAAGCAGGATTTTTTCAGCACTCCTGAGATTTGAAACCCCTGAAGTAGCTTCTCCTACTAACACTCAATATCTCCATTCTTATTGACCTTTTAACACTGCTGTGTAGCCACATGCCTTGAGAATTAAAATAAGTGCCAAAGCTCAGCTTGTGTGAAAACGGTACACTCGAGGGACTCCTGAGAGCCTAACAATGTCCTTTTACACCTCCACATGGCTGAGCATATTCCTCAACAGTTTAACTCCTCTGATCCAACACAAAATAGTTTGCTACTTTCATTTCACTGTATAGCTTCATTTTTTTTCTTCTTGAAGTGGAGTTTAATAGCAAACTTGCTAGAATACTGTATTCAATCATCTTATTAAGACAATCTCTTGTTGCTTCCATTTTAAAAAATGAACCAATGATGTTTTGAAACCCTTTTAACATACACTACGTAAAAGTAGCTCCTCAGTTAAACTTTAATAAGTGTTATCACTTGCTTTATACATTTACAGGATAAGGTATGAAAAAAGTGAAAAAGTGAATTTTCAGATGGGATCATATAACACAATTTTTCACAATACTTCGTAAAAGCTTTTTATCTCCCGATCCATGTTTAGTTTTTTTTTTTTTTTTGTAAATATGGGTAAACATTTATATTTTTGTCAAATAAAAAGAAACACATTTGCTAAATTCAATTTCATTCCCTTTTATGTAGTGTCCGTAACTTTTTTGAATTAAAATCTTGCAATGATCTTAATTGTCATTCAGATAAAACTTGGCTAAGTTAGATTTCACATGAAAAAACATGAACCTAAAGAAGTCTATTATTCTAAAATGCAAAATTTGTAAAGATATTGCAATGTGAATTTGCCATGGTTATGGACACTACAGATTTATTTGCTTTTTAAACTTTCTAAACCACTTTAAGCAACAATTTTTTTTACAGGTAATATGCTTATAGAAGCTTACACCAATTGTAGTATCAATACTCGTAAAGAAATATGAATAATTTGCATTTTAAATACAGGTAATTATTGTTTAAAGCGAGACAGTATATCGCTGAAAAATTGGCATTTTGGTGGCATGTATAAAATCATCTCTTCAAAAAACTGCTGAAGTTCGCAACTTCAGAAGTAGCTTCTTGAACACACACATTTGTATTATAAACATAAACATAAAATCAGCACCAAAACTGGGTTTTGGCCATATGGTGTGTAATTGGAATATTGTATGTAAAATTTACTGTATATGGTCAGATTTTAACACATCTTATCATATATACAGTACTGTGCAAAAAATCTTGAGCTACCCCTCATTTCTCCAAATTTTGTTTACTTTTTTTCTTAAGAACTATTTGACTCTTATTTTTGGCATGTATTTGGCTCTCATTCTCAATCTTTTTGTTTGTTAAACTACACAGTAATCTATGAATAATTCAAGCAGAAAAAAAAATCTACCTTTAGGCAGAAACCAGTGAGAAACCAGTGAGAAATCATCGTGCAGATGATAACAGATAACAGGCCGGTAATTAGTATACTGGCAATGCTGAATGCTGAGTGGTTGGAAAAGACAAGAAGGGAGATGAGGTTGCTGCTAGGGCTGTTACATAAACAAATAATTTTTTACGTTTATCTTTAGGCACTTTGTAGCTTGTCACAGTAAAACAGTTGTCCCTATTCCTTTAATTTAATCTACATAATTTCATTTCATTTCATTTTATTTCATAAGAAAAAAATAAGAGATGCTCAAGACTATAGCACTGTATTTCTGAATAAATAATTTCTCTTTTGCATGTACATTTGACTGATTTGTTGTCATTTTGTTAGAGTTAAACTGATTTCGATATAATCCTCGTCTGACAAGGTGTTGTGAGCATATGCATTACCTTTCTCTACTATTCGTTACCTAATGAAGTAAGGGAAAATCAACATTTGTGACACTTCTATCAAGGATCTTAGAGATGTATACAATGGAAATGATCCATAACAGTCTGCATCTCAACTGCTAATGTAAACACCATTGACAGCAGATCTGCCTCGTTGTTACTCTTTGCTATTACATCAGTTCTGAAATCATCATTGATTCATTCAATCAATTCTGTTTTATGTTTATGGTTAGAATCCGAACATTGTCACAATGACAGTATATAGTATACAGATCTTACATATACTGTACTATACATCACAGATAATAGAACAGCTGGTGTTTAGACCATTTATATACAGTATCTATTAGGTTTGTTACGTTTGCACCTGTTTTTTTAACTTTTGCACTTAATCAACAACTTGTTCGAGGTGTGGCATTCACTGCATGAACAAAGCATACTTAGCTAGCAAGCTAGCACTTACAACATCTTTAGGAACTGGCACTTTATTTAACCCAACAGCTGCAGAATGTCTAAGCAGGGTTTGAAGCTTTACTTAGAAGTGCCCAAGTCATAAGCAGGAAAAAAATGCTTTAATCTGTTTACCTTAAATCGACCGTAACAACATCTGGTGGGTTTTCCCAGCCTACCCACACATAGACATTATTGCATGGCTAATAAGTGTGAACATAAACAGTCACCAAACCAGTCGTAATTTGGAACGTAACCAGCTTATTGGAGGTTTATTTTTCTTAAATTGCAGATATTCAGTGCAATACTATATGCGATATAACAGACATCATTTTCTGGAAATGTAGCTAACGTACACTGAGAGAGCTCAGACAATCAGCTTTCTCCAGGCCCTCGGCTGCGAGAGGCTACAGCATCACCCGGGAATCGAACCAGTGATCTTCAGATAATAAGGTGAGCATTTGACCACTGCGTCAATTCTGTGTGCAAATCATTTTTACATAATATGTGCCGTGTTTTCAGTAATATTTTATTAATTACAAACAAAAAAACAAAAAAAACATGACAGTGACAGGTCAATCATAGTGACAGCCAAGTGATTATATTCTTACCTGCCATAAAACAGAATACTTTGATATTGAGCTTGTTTAGTTCTTGTTTTAAGATGTTTTAACATTTTATTTAAATAACTAGACTGGAATTTAATTGCGTTTTAAAAAATGTACAACCTCTGTTGAATTTTGGAAATAACAAAAATTTCTATGTATTACCGTGAGGTGCACGGAATGAAGGAGTGAGATCACGTTTATTAAGTAGGTTTGAATTGCACACTCATACGCACCAATTAACAAATGTACAGCGTCATCTGTTGAATTTTGAGGTGAACTAATGATTTTTTCAAGGTTTTTTTAAAAAAATGATTTATAAGGGAGCTTTCTATTGAAATTTCAAAGTAGCATATCTTTTCTTTCCAAGGACAAATTGAGACAAACCAAAGCCTCAAACTCGGCCAAATACACCTATGAAAAACCCAATAAAATTTGTTCAGTAGTTTGTACGTGATGTGTACACAAACAAACACACAAAGAGACTGACAAAAATTCCAAAAACCATCTTGATGTGTTTTTGTTCTATTACTACATCGGCGCCACAGTTTATTAAAGTTTAAAGTTTATTAAACTTTATGTATAGATAATAATAATATGATAATAATAATAAGTTTGTTGTTTATTAATGAGCTTATACAGCTTTCCAAACAAGTTATATAGAAATACATCATGACAAGACAATTTTAAACACACACCTATAAATTAAAGTGTTGCCATGGTTCCTGTATATAGCATATGTATGATTCTCTACAGTATGTACAGTAATGTTAATAAGACTAGGGTTATGGCATTTGCTGAAGTGTTTTTAGCCATTGGGAAATTTTATCAAATGACCTAAAACTCTGATCAAGTTAATAGTTCTATGACTTCAGAAGTTACATTATAATTTTTTTTTATAAATGTATATATTTTTTTATAAGTAAAAATACTCTAATAAATAAAACGACTCAAATCACTGCCCCCCCTCAAAAAATAAAAAATAAAATAAATAGAATGCACTCCCGAAAGGTTATTTAGTTGTTTTTTTTTCTCTCTCTCAAAGCCTAATGCTCAAACAAAATTTAACTTCAGTATGTAATTCCTGGCTATAAGTATAATTACATGCAATGTTGTGAAGCAAAATTCAGCATACAGTGCACTATACAGTATACTGTATATTTCATATAGTAGATTATATTCTCACATCACTTGATGGTCAAATATGATGAGGTTTATTCCTATTTCACACAATAAAACATTTATCTGTAGGATTTGTCTGTGAATTTGCTTATTTAGTCAGAGCATTGTGGGGAGGAGTCAAAACAATATAAAAACCTAAAATCTCCAGACTTCCATGAGCTGCCGTTGCAGCAATATGTAGATGGGATTCATTCCAAGAATTACTTTAGCAGCTTGGTGTGCCCTTTCGTCGCACTGCTATTAAATCTCTCCTATAGCTGTTGGGAGAAGTGCATTAGGAGTGCATTAAAGCACTTCATGACACATTTATGGCATTTCACTCACTTATGATTTGTGATGCTTCCGCATTGGCTGAACTTCCCTTAGACTGGATGGAATTGGAGCGAGGCCAAAGGTTGCACTCCTGTAGAACATGGACTACTTGTGCTGTGTGATAAAGGACTCCAGTGGTGCGACTTAATGTGTTAGATTATTGATCACACACTGAGCAATACTTCATGAACCATTCGAATTTTTCTAATTTGAACATTTATAGTTCACTCCACAACAAACAAGACACTGAAAGCATTAAACAGGAAGTATTGGTTGTAAAGCATGGCAGCTGTGATCATTTAATCTTTCAATGTAAGTGAGATAAAATCCTAAGGCTAAAAAAAACATGAAAACAAACAGAACATATTAATACTTACTAATTTAGGTAATATAAAATGATCTCTTGTTGTTCAGATGGACGTACTATATAGTCGGCGTCATCTGTTCTTTCCTGATTATTATCGCCTGGACAGCTTCTGGTGAGCAGTTCAGAGAGCATATCAATTTACACCACAATGCCTGACAATGGATTGTGGTTAAGAAAGACAAGACGTTTGTGAAGTCTTGATGACCTTTGTCACCATGCAGGCCTCAGTTGGGTCCCACACACCTGCTATATCTATCCGAACAGAGAAGAATGGTGTCTCCATCCTGACCTCCAAGATCTACCCACTCAACTGTGAAGGACTGGTTTTGCGGACACACATGAATACACAACCTCTGGCCAATATACTGGAGATACCCAAGACTCACAAATTTTCTATATTTCTAATTTCTCATAGATTTCATCAAGAAGATTTTACTTCATGGTGTGCACCCTCCTCTTTCTGCACAAATTGATTGATTGATTGATTGATTTTTTTAGGAAAAGATGCTTTTTCAGCTATTCATTTGGATATGCACACCTGGATGCATACATGTGGGCTTATTCATTATTGTGTCTTTTTTGCAGGCTCAGGTCAAGGGTAATATGAAGATAAATGCAAGGGCTTGAAGTGAAGCATTTTTTTGATCTCTCTCAAAGCAATGTCTCTAATCAAGGGACCCATTGGTCTTCCGTTCTTTAGACTCCCTATTATTGTGTAGTTTCTATGAAGACTCTTAAGGCTTTTGGGCATAATGAATACCTCTTGAGTGAGTCAAGATTCTCCTCTATGAATGTATCTTTGGAGCAATATATGAAGTATCACCAAATGATATGTTGTGTTTTACATACAGTGGGGTTCAAAAGTCTGAAACCACCAGTGAAAATACTTCTATATTGGATTGTTTTCCAATTTTCATAACAATTTTTAGTACAAATTATATTATTGTATTATTATTTTTTATATTTACATAATATTCAGAATTTGTTGGTATTCGTCATATCACCTTTTTCTTTAGAGACAGCATGCACATTGCATGGACTACATAAGCTTGTGCTAAGCATGAGGAAATATAGTGCACAGTTAACATGGTCAATATCACACATTTGTTTGCTTACAACAACAAAATAAAGTATAGTTGCAAGCAACGATGCGCGGGCCCACGCACCCTGCGCCATAGCCACTCGGGCACACCAGAAAGAGAGCGGGCACAGTGGGCACATGCATTTATGGCATGGATTCAAATTGTGAAAGAGTGATATTGGGAGCAAGAGGAACCATTTTCATACATGAACTGGCCACCACATTGCCAGCACAATGGGACTGTCATTAAATTATAATCAAAGCTTAAGGCAGTCGAATTAAATATTAGAGGTATAATCTGTGCAGTTTGATTTTAAAAATTAGGTAGTAAGTTTTACTGAGCATCCTTCAGAACAAGCCACAGTTCCTCTGAGGACTTTGGCTTTTACACCTGCTTCTTTTTTTGCATCCACCCATGACTGTTTTACGCTTGTACAACTATGGAGAGCAAAAACATGTCTAAAAACAAATACACAACCCCTTCTTTGTGAGGTTGATGGGCTACGACAACAGCAGAAGATCATAGATCAGAATTTCAACTTTCATTTTCTGATATTTTAAAAATATGGTAATCAGTTAAAGCAAACATAAATGAATACTTGGCTATATATCGGTGACCCACTGATATAAGTAACCTGTTTCATGATTCGTTTTTTGATGCTTTCCTGGCTTGTATTGCAGCTTCTCCAAGCTGTTTTGGTGGTTTCTCAATTCAGTTTTCTTGTCAGGAGAAGAAATACGTCTGGTGATTGACTTGGAAACAGAATTTTTTCTCTCCCTGATTAAGCCGATTTTTGTGTTGAGATGAGAGTGTCGTTTGGGTCGTTGTCAGGCTACGTGATGAAGTTCCTCCCAAATATATTGGAAACATTTCCCTGTAAATCGACAGGCACAAAGTTTCTGTAGACTTCTGAACGTATTGCTTTTATCATGATGAACAACATCAATAAATATTACTGAGCCCGTTCCAGAAGAAGCCATGCAAGCCCAAGCCATGACACTACCTACAATGTTGCTGAGCTTATATAATTTTTATCATGAGTAGATCTCTTACTTTTCCACATGTTGTTCTTTCCAATACTGTGGTGAATCCTGGTTTCAGAATTTGTTTATCTTGTGGTATGGCTTCTATATTTTGGCTCTCAATGTCAAAGTTTTTTTTGCACACATCTCACAAGGTTTCTGTAATCAAATGCTGCTATTGTTTTCCTTGGGTTCAAGCTGGTTATTAGTACACCAATTGATTCTTTCTTTTTCAGGACATTTGAATTTGTTGTATAGGCCATGTCCAGTGCTTGTGCAATGTTGCTGATTGAATCCCTTAGCTTTGAAATGGCTTGATTTTTTCCCCCACAGAACAACATATGATCTCCCAGGTGAAACCATGGGCTGAAACCAAGAGTGGAATTCAGAACTATTCATTATTTAAGCTAGGAAATAGAGCACCTTTCAATTGCATGTTCCAATATTTTAGATCACTCGAAAAATGGGTGTGTTCAAATTAACATGGTGCCATGTTCTAATTCATCCATTATCTAATTATTTATTATCTCATATTCATCTTTTGATTTCAAACACAAATGTTTGCAAAAACAATGGATCTCTTGCCATTCCATTACTTTTGGAAGGGACTGTAGTTCCATCTGGTAATGCCCTCTTAAATGCATTTCAGGCAGGATCACTCTTGTTCTGAGTTTATTCAGGCCTGAATCCTCATACAGGATTACTGTTATTAGAGTGCTGGATGGGCATGCTGTGATTGAGAGCTAATCTACAGTAGCGCAGCAGGCAGTGGAACAGAGAACAAGAGGAATGATGTTTAATCAGAAACAGGCAGTTGTATCCACAGGGCTTCATGTATCCAACAAGAATATTTTGAATCTGACTGGTCCTCAGTGGTGAACAGTGGGAGGTGTTAAGCATGGCTACATGTGCGTATAAGACTCAAGGTCTTCCTACCGACTGGACTTAAAACCTGATGCCAGGATTGTAAAGCTTCACAGAGGAAAGCACTCCTTAGACAGATTCTCAATCAGCATTAAGAATAAGATCAGAATTGACATAACCACACAGCACTGTTCTTGATTCTGATTGGTATGATTGGTCAGGGTTGATTATCCTTCCAGAACAGCAGGTCTGACAGCAGGCTGTAATTCAAATCACAGGTTTATATTAATATGCTCTTTTGTATTTTTCCCCAAGATTTTCTTCATAATTTAGTCATGGCCAGTTTCCACCTGTCAGAGAACTGTCCCCTATATCACAACAGCTACAAACAAACCAAGGAGGGTGAAGGCTATCACGTGCTTGGTTCAAGGCACTTGAAGCCAATTCGACTACATCTTTTCAAACCGCTGCTTGTGCAATATCAGGAGCATCAGAAAAAAACACTATCCGCCCACTTCTGCCTGGGTGAGCTCGAACGCAGCCATGATTGGCTAGTGTTGGTGTGATTGACAGGAAAAGGGCAATTTTTCTCCCTTGGAGTCTGGTCTATAAATAGCTGCAGCATTGTCGGGATTCATACTTCCAATCTCTGGATGATGGGATGAACGCTATTCTGTGGTACTGCTTGAGCGTACACGTTCTAATATGTTACGGTGCCTATTGCAACAGCTAATATTTGGTATATAAACCCTTATATGGCATATTCTAAGGCAAATAATGATAATAAAAAAATGACCATTAACACAGAAAAATATTAAATTGTTAAAATGATTAAAAAAGTCTTTAGTGTCAATGCTTGCAGTCAATGTCAACAGTCATTAATTTTCCACCACGGGTTAGTCATAGTTGTAGATAGATTTTTTTTGTTTAATTAACTTCAAGAAAAAAATAAATAAATAAATAAAAGGCAGATAAACCATCAAATATAAATAAAAAAGCAGAATATACAATAGATTTAATGTTTTAAATGTAATACTTTGCAACAGTAGTAGACCAAATTCCTAAAGGCACCCTGCTATCCTTTCTCCTAGCCTCCTATAGCCATCTGTAACCCTCTATAGTACTGTATATTGCATGATCCATTAATTCTCAATGTTACATAGCACTGACTTCAGAAGCAAGTAACCCATAGAAAAAATGTAATTCAGCATAACACTGATTGGATTTGCTGTACACTGTTAAATGCAACGCATTTGTTTCCTTCACATTCCCAGTGACTGCTGGGAAATTCATAGATGGCTTGTATTTCCAAGCAGGAGGGCTTTCTGGCTTCTGTGGGAAACAGCAATAGAAAGAAAGCTACTACTGAAAACAGATACAGATGGTGTGGGAGGCTGAAAGACTTAAAAACTGGAAATCTGGCCAGAAAAACTGGAAAGTGGTTCATTTGACCACATACTATATGAATCAAATATGTCTGAAGGAGCCCCATGAGCGTGTGTGTAGCATCTACATTTATGTTACACATGTTCATTTAGCAAATTATTATTATTATTATTATTATTATTATTATTATTATTACATTTTGTATTGTTCTAAAGCACTTTACATTTGATCTGGGCAGTTCAGGGTTAAGGTCCTTGCTCGAGGGTATCTTCCGCTATGTAATATCTGGTGTATCCTCAAAGTGTTTTGATCTTCTACATGAAAACCTCAGAAAACCCTTATATATGTCTTGTGAATTTGACACAAATTGTGTTACACAGTGTTGGACCCTGGCCTTTTTTTTTTTTTTTTTTACCGAAATCCCTTGACTAATCTTGGGTGATAGGAGACCTGCAAGTTATGTGATGGTCAAGTTAGTGTTTTATCCAGTCTTTCCAAACACACTCAACTGGTCTCTACAGCGCTCAGGGGTATACAGCGGTCAAGCATTAGAGGTCTGACGATGACATTTACTTGTCAGAGCACTGACCCAGACCTCACCCTCCATCATTTCAACAAGATCTGGTACATTTGGAGAGGGAGTCTAATGGGAAACCCAGGGCGTACATGTATAAAGGAATCTTGTCCACGTTTTTTGTGGGTCGACGAAGTGAAGAAGCCTTACAATATGATTTCACAACCGCACCTATAAAGTACATACAACTCGCGGAAGTCAACATACAACTTTGTCAATATACAAAGTTAGGTTAAAAAAACAGATCAGACATTTAAACATTACAGTAAAAAAATAATAATTAATTGTAAGTAATTTAGAATAGAAAAAAATAGTTTCATTAAAACACCACTTATAATATAACTATAAAAATCAACTGCTGTGACTCTTCCATCTCTCTCTCTCTCTCTCTCTCTCTCCGATTACACACCATGGGCTTCCTAAGGATACAGCAGAGGGCAGTCTTACTCTAGGATGTATTCATATTTAAAAATGCCGAATTCTAATTTTATATATGTTTGTTTGCTTTAAGAATCAAGATAACCATGATTCACCATGTGTATGTACACTGCTATGAAACAGAGAGGATGGGAGAGATACCATGATATAGACTCTATTGTTTAGTGAAGCATATATGAATAAAGAAATCAGGGACTTCATTGTCATATGTGTATATGAAGATTTAAAATTGCAAAAAAATGAGCAAAAAAAAAACAACAACAGGGAACAGCAACAGTTCTTGCAGATCTTCTCAGTTTTTCACTATGTAATACAATAAAATTTTCCCCCAATCCTACAAAAACTGAAGATACCGGTCAGAGGAGCCACCAGTGCATTGTAGGTTTAACCTCTTAATCTTGCAAAGCATACTATTCAGTAAAAACTATAAATTATTCAGTAACTACAATGGAGCTAATAGCAAATATCTGTAGATATGAAAGCGACCCTTGCCCTAACTTCAATAGTTGTGGCCCAGGAAAGTGGTAGCTCGTGGTTCAGCTATGGTTGTACCCCAGCAACATCAAGATATCATTGTTGTGTCCTTGAGCAAGATAAATACCCCCCACTGCTCAGTTGTGCCCTGTCTTGCAAGTTGTATGTCATTAAAAAAAAAAAATACAAAGGCAAAAATTGACAGCATGCAGGTCCTGACTCTCTGTAGAAACTTGTATAATTCCATCATCGTCATTGTCTTTGGCAACACAGTGTATGAACCTGGTGTTTCTAAAATGTTGGAGAGGTCCCGGAAGAACCCAGGAAACAGTGAGAGTTTTTTTTATTTTACTTCATCTTTAAATTAAAGGCTGAGTTAAGCTGAGTTTCCCAAAAGCATGTCAACATTAAGACAGACAGCATTCAGTGTGATTATCACTCAACAATGATCTTAGAAGACACCTGGTTCTGTAGTGTTTAGGTTCCGTCAGGACTACATAGATATATTGTAGGAGCTTCATCAAACACAACATAAACGCACATACAGTACTGTATCTTCAAAAGTGTGCAATATACTGCTTTCATAAATGAAGGCAATATAAATATTAAAATGTAACCTTTCATCCATTTTCATTAAACAACCAATTCAACAACAGTGACCTACAGACAATTAAAAGGACATATAAAGCACATCAGGGCAGAATGGCAGGAAGCTCTACCTGCTTACAACACCTCAGGAGAGTGCATGATCTCTATGGGCTGAAGCCGTTTCATTGGGTGGATCTGAGCCAGCTTATCTACCCCTTTCCCCTCATGAAAGGAGCCAGGGGAGCAATATGCCAGCTTGTCACTTCAAACCTGTGGCAGAAATACGCATTTACTGTTTGTTATCGTCTCTACGTAGATAGAGTAATCGGTGCTGCCATGGTGCTGGTCTAAATATTTTACAGCGCTGTGGGCAAACAATTCCCAATTGCCCTTGTGTAAGAGAGTGAGCTTTGATTAGGTATAAAAATTGCTTTTTGATAACCAGATATATAGAGTTGTGTAAAATTGTTTAATCATATCAATTTCTAAGAAACAAATTAGAACAACAACTTTGTGCTCCATGGTGTTTTTTTTTTGTTGTTGTTTTTTACAAGTTTGTCTTAAATCATAATTGGGGTGCATATAAATACATTGCGGTAGATCTTGGTCATTGTAAATGTTTCTGCTCTGCACACTGCCTGTGAAGTTTGTCACCCGGAACACAAGTACAATGTAAGTAATCTGGGTCAAATTCCACAACCCTTGTTCCATGCCAAAATCCACTCCTATTTCTCTTTTGACATATGGCTAGTTCTGGTTAGCCATACAGCTAGTTCAGTTAGTAGTTACATTTGTACTAAATACGCCATAACTTTGAAAGGTGATAACTTGATTTAGCTCAGTTGGAATAGATTTTTTCAGGCTTGTGGAACTTGACTCTTGTTATGTCCATTGTACAGCACGGTGGCTAAGTGGTTAGCACTGTCTCATTACACCTTCAGGTCCTGGGTTCGATTCCCGGTCTGAGTCTGTTTGCATTGAGTTTGCATGTTCTCCCCATGCTTAGTGGGTTTCCTCCGAGTGCTCTGGTTTCCTCCCACAGTTTAAAGAATGCAGATTAGGCTAATTGGTGTTCCCAAATTGCCCGTAGTGTGTGAATGAGTGTGAATGTTGACCAGAGGTCCTACCATGGTTGTACAAAATAGGAATAAATAAAATGGTTACCATTGGCCTCCACAATCCCTAGTTGGACTACAGACTGCTGTCTGAGGTTACTAGATGGATGGATGTCTGTTGTACTCACATTCTGGTTGACAAACTCTCTGTTTGCAGAACAGGAAATTTGACCAATACCTGTTGTAAGACAGACTTAAAAAAAATAAAATAAAAGCACAACCCTAAACTATACCTTCAACTTGCAGTCATGAGCACAAGCCATTGATTGTATATTATTACTAATAATCACTCTTATGGAAATATTCTAAAATATGTCCTACTGAAATGTAAGAAAATTCAAGAAACACTAGTATGTTTAATTGTAAGATCCACAATGCATTCTCATAAAGACGTTAGAAATTTCCCAGACCATTTTATTAACTCAATCGTTCAGGCTGTGTAACTTATCCCACCCTCTTTTTTTTTTTTTTTAAGGCAGCATTAAATATGTCTTCGGTGCATTTTTCAAGGCCTCCATAAGAGGCTTTGGCTTTGTAAAATAGAAGTAATACAAGAAGTAATATTTGTGAAACAAAATAATATATTATTGTTGCATTTTTTGTGTGTTTTTGCCAATGCAGTAGAGCCTAGACAAAATGCCAGTGTCAATAAGGACGGATGTAATTCCCTCACTCTTGATCCAATTACATTTGTGTCTCTGAAATAAAAGAAAAATGCTGCAATTTGCTCATATTTCTGTATATATGAATCTTGGCGCTCTTCAAAGCCTGCGAAATACCATCTAAATACCATTGGATGAAGATCAGGTGCCTCAAAATAAAGCCATTTTTACACAATGAAGTCATTTTGGGACCGAGGCCTTGAGACTGAAAATCAGGACAATTACTTGCACGGAGCGTACAGAGGAAAAGAATATTGTTTCAGGCTCATTTCTTCTTGACTATTCAAGGCTTAGAGAGGCTGGGAGGCAAAACACACACACACACACACACACACACACACAAGCACACACACACTGTTGTCAAAGTCAGGTCTGCACTCGATGTAATTATGTTTGATGCATTTGAAGGTGGATGTCTGACAGCTGTCTTCCCAGCCTGTCTTTGATCGTCACTGATGGCAGGGTTCGGGCCTGGCGATGCTTTTTCTCTCTGAAATGTGTGATATAAAGAAAGCTCCTGTGCTTTTTCCTTTGATATATATCCTTTGACAAAGGCTGTGAGTCTGTTTGCTAATTGGTGTGATTAGTCAAACTAGCACTCAGTCACTATGTAGTTTTTGCATAAGCATATTATAACAACATGTGTACTAGCGTATTAGCACTCGAGTTCTTTAGGACTGAACAATATTTATTCAATGACTGGACACACGAGCCTTCAAAGAAATACTTCACCCTGAAACACATTAAGTATATTTATACTGTGACTGCATATGTGCTTTGGTGCTAATTTGTTTGTGCTTTAGTTTAGATATTCCTTGAGAAGTTAGCAGTCACTTGCCATGCTGGCAATTCCAGCATGGTTACAATAGTGTCTAATAGGACAACACTAGACCATGCAAAAACTTTAACTTCCAGAATGTAATGAAGAGCAATCTACAAGATGACAAACACAGTGGTTTTGATGGCGGTATTAGCAAAGCTTTGGAAGCTGATTTGCTTGAGTAGAGCGAACAAGTGAGGACGTGAGCGAGTTAGACAGACTCAAATACTAAAGTGCTTTTCATTTGAAAGTAAATCTTGGAATTTTGCCATTCAGGGTAAAATTTTCTAAATTAAGTATCTATTTTAAATGATTTACCTGCCTATTTTGTATTTGTAGGTGTGTTGTGCGATAAAAGAGTATCAGCGAGAATGAAAGGAAAGGTGTACAGGACAGTGGTGAGACCAGCGATGC
>JAOVVA010000029.1:6845419-6868817 GCA_028565275.1 Leiocassis micropogon | reverse complement strand
GTATCATCCCATGATTACCCCCCCCCCCCCTCCGCCTCCTCCACACACATACTTTCTTGGTACAGTTATATGCCTTCCTCAATATAACATTTTCACTTTACCCCCTCTACTTTGGGTTATAACACACATTTAGGAGACACTAAAACAGCGGCAGATTAGAGTTACAGCCGTAGTGCCTCTGAGGTGACAAAATGCACCATACTCAACCTGAAACCTGTCCTCTCAAGGTCACTTTCCTCACTGATGATGGGGACAGTGGGAGCCAACTTCACTCACAGGCAGAAGTGAAGCTATGCCTCCTATAAAAAAAACAGAATTTCAGTTGAGAATGAATAAATAACACTGCAACGTTGTGGGGAAAAAAAATGTTGCCTTGTAAGATGATAAAGCAAGAATGTTATCAATCATCAATATTAGTTTAGGTAAATCCAATACATTCCAGAATTATAATCTTACCTTCCAAAGATAAATAATGGAAATTTCTGATCATGTGAGCTGCCTTTGACTTATAAGCGATTAGACTATTTGTTTGACTACGTATCTCTACGATAACATTTGCTGCTTATCAGACTGTATGCTTAATGCTCATAATAAAACGTGTTACCTTTCTGTTCAGGTTTGCCTTATCATATGTGTATTCTGGTTTTTCTTTTTTCATATGACGAACGAATAATGAGTTAGCTTTCCCAGGCTCAGTGCAAAACAATGCAAACAACCTTCGTCAAAGTTCATGTCTACTGTATATGTTGTAGAATTTTTACACAGTATAATGAACAGAAGAATACTTTATAAAAGTTTTGACAAGACTTTTTCAAGGATGTAATCAAGAATGAGTTGGAACTAAGAAACCAGTAATGCAATGTGTCTAGCACTTTGTTTTAAAGTGCAGTGAATATATACTGTATGTCTGGGAAATAACCTGAAAAATGCAGGTATGTGGTGCTTAGTGCTACTGTTCAATATGATGTATATTATGTATTTACTGTATATGTAATATTTCATACATGATGTACAAGGTTCAGATGCTAAAATACCAATTTGAAAAAAGAAATAACGAAATGCATTCATGTAGTGACTGTTAAATAATTTCGTTTTTTCCCCACAATTCTTACATCACATAGGCCAGCTTTGAAGCTGTAAAAATACAGTAGTGTAAAAAGTCCTGAGCAGATGATGATGCTGAATGCTGAAAGTGACCTTGGAACAGATGAGAGGGGAAATGAGGTTGCTGCTGAGGTTGTTACATAAACAACCAGTCTTTAAATTTTATTTTAATGCACTTTGCAGCAAAACATTTGTTTCCCATTTGTTTAATACAATCTCTCAGGATTGCAGGTGGCCTGGGGCATAGCCCCGGGGGACTCGAGGTACTAGGTGAGGTACAACCTGGATGGGGTTCTGATTTATCACAGGGCACAAGCACATACACACTCACACTACATGCAATTTCCAATTGTCAATTTGCCTAATATAGTTTTCTTTGGACTGTGGGAGAAAACCAGAGTACTCAGATGAAACCCACCAGGGACAGGAAGAACAATGCAAACTCTATGCACACAGACCCGAGGTCGGGACTTGAACATTTGTGCCTTCAAGTGCAAGGCCACAGTGCTAATCACTACTCCACCAAGCTGCCATTTAATTTAATCGACCTTAGTCAATTTAATACAGAGAAATAAGAGGTGGCTCAAGACTTCTGCACAGGACTGTTTCTCTGACAGTAAGGTCAATTTTTATTTATAAACAACTTACAGTACATAGGGACTTCTATAGCAAATACTCCACATTTGCAAAATAATAAACATATTATTAAACAAAGAAAAATGTATAGGTTTCTTGATAGAGAAGTGTAAGTTCTTTGCAGCTTACAGTAGTAATTACACCACCAGGAAATCTTCAGCACAGAAGATGTTGTCTCATAGCTTGCTAAGTACAGTAAATAAAAATTGATGAAGCTTTTATAGTATACATTTTCATTCTTCAAATTTATATCCAGAATATTTTGCCTGTAAAGCTGTTTTGTATAAATGCCCGCTGTTGAAGGCGCTATATGAATAAAACTGATTTGAATAAAATGAAGTTGAATGTTAGCATTGATTAGTTACTTTTATCATGCCCTCATTTTTTTTTTGTTGCTATGTACTAATGACTAAGGACTAAGTAATTATTTCCACATTATTATCTATAAAATAATTATTGCATTACAGCACCACTTTCCACAGTCCTAACCTGGGTGTGAAGCTGTACATACTAAAATGCCATATCCAAAAGACTTTATGTATCTATTGTACCTGCTTACTTACAGACTCACTTTATACGTACTAGGTACTAATTCCCAATTCATAATTTTCCAATATAGTACTCTATCTAACCATGTATGAAAAATCTGGAGCACCATTCCACATACGTATCTCATCTGTCATCTTTTCTGGCTTAATATTTTTTTGTAAATGTTTTTCCAAGCAACTGAACAGTCACTGTGTTTGAGTAATCTGAGCCCAGCTTTTGAAAGAGGTTGATAAAGCGACATTGTGTAAATACCCCTATTCCTTCAGCATCTGACATCTAATCTGATTAGGCCGTGTTATTGCCCACACCTTGGTTTGATTATCTGATGAACTACCATCATCCCACATAGAAGGATGAAAAGGTGAAACAGAGATGTAACACTCGCAGAAAAAACAGCATAATACATTTACTTCCCACCTGAACATCTGTGCAAGAGGACAAGAGGAAGCATCGGTACTTCTTTATGTGATTATACAGGATTCTAGTTATATTACATGAAAACTATCTCTCTCTCTCTCTCTCTTTCTCTCTTTCTGTGTGTGTGTGTGTGTGCATGCACACGCTAAAACACACTTGCCTGCAATGTCGTCTTTGATCAGATATGTTGAAATCTCTCAGGAAGCTGCCCAGGCATATTTGGCTTCAGCTCTTTTAAAGCTGTCAATCAAGAATCACGCCACAGACATGAGAGAAACTCGACTGGATCAATCTGTACAATATCAAGTGTCCATTTAATAGATCAACTATGCATCTCTTACATGGGAACAAGAATTATTTACATTCTTTCCAGGCCTAACTCACGCCCGTGTGTGCGTGTGTGTGTGTGTGTGTGTGTGTGCAAGGTAACAGAACATTCTATACTTACTAACATGAAAAGGAATTGTTAAATTATATATTTGTTCTCAGAAGACAAACAATTTTTTGTTTTTGTTTTGTTTTAATTTCCTTTGATGTTTTATAGAATGTATAACATTTTAATGATATATCCTGCAAATTACTTTGTGTGCCAACTGTATCTTTAATAGATGTTAAATACATCTTACCTGTAACATGTATCTGTGTGTATGACGTCTCATACTCAGGTGCAGAGCTGAACTCATTGTTATCAAGAACAAATTAAAAAACGCATCTTATTTATACATTACTTTGCACTTAAAGTTTTCCTGTGTAAATCCTCCACCATTCATTCAACATTCAAATTCATACTTGCGACTTTGGAAATCCTAAAAAATCAGGTCCTTCATTTACCAGGGGTGTTCAAGTCAAACCGGGACTTGATCAAATTTTTCATGAGTAAAGGTGTGAAACCGATTTACATTAACTAAAACCTTCAAGTACACTATGGTGGTGAGACTCTTAGCCACAGTAAAATGTGAATTTTGCAAATGTTTTAGTAGAATGGATGATTCTTGAAAATCGACGGCTAACTTCTCAACAGTTTGTGGAAGAGAGGCACCTGTCTGTGGGAACGGTACACACAATCATTCACGACCACCACTTTCACATTACAGGAACGCAGTTATTGCCACATCCCCCGTATAGTCCTGACCTCGCTTTAAGCCATTTCCACAGATGGAGTTCCTAGGAGGCCAGCTTTTCAAGAAGCTAGCATTCTGATCATGACTATGGCATACTGAGAAAACTTTCAACCTTGGTGGTATTCAAGCACTATTCAAACACTGGGCTAAGTGCATTAGTGTAGCACAGGATTATATAGAGGAATAACATCTTTCTTCAGACCATCCGATCCACAGACAACTTTGGCACAGGTTTTAAAACGGATGACCTTCCTGATGCAACCTTCCAATTTTATTTGGGCTTTGGACTGGTACTGCATGCTGTGGCTGGGTAGTATGGGGTGAGGACAGGGCTCGAATCTGATCCTCAGATCCCCAAACCGTCAACTTAGAGCCATAGCCAACTGAGCCACCACTCCCGGAACTGTGTAGAAAAAATAAAGGTAGTTTTTACTCTTATTCTTGTTCTGTTATTCTGCACATTCAAAAGTCCCTTTTTGACTTGAACTAGATTATTTAAAACATAATTTAACTATTGTTATTTTATAATGATCTAAACATGAAATAATAACATAATATTCATAATATAAAGACTTTTTGAAGGAAATACAAGAACACACTTGCGCTCACCAAGAATGGCAACAAAAACTAATAATTTATAGAAACATTACTGCAACTAGTTTTGAGAAAAGGCATTTGATGTCTTTCTTTTTTATGGAAACAGAATTTGTCCTGCTGAGTGCAGCAGAAGCAATTCAGCAGCAATGAACAAGTCAAAGACTTTATATCAGAGCATCTGACTTATTTAATCACTACAAGTGGTAGGGAAGATGGACTTTGATTAAGCATGGCTCACCGATCAATAAAAGTCCTTGAACTTGCATAAGTCACTGCCGGATCCTGGCAATATTACTCATAGCCTATGTTTTATTCACAAGGGCTCTGGGAGCATGAAAGCCCATGATGGCATGCACACCCGACTAATTTCCCTTCTGGTAAAGACAAATGGTGACCCCTTTTTCATAAAGCTATAGATATGTCTTAAAATGGGATGAAAGCTGACTTCTCGCAGCCACAATGCCTCCATGTGCACATACACGCACATGATATATGACTCTATGATGATCATGCTGAAGGACTTCTATACAGTCCCTGCTGTGCTGTGAAAGAGGTCAGCTACTGACCTCTGTAGCAACAGAGTCAGGATGCAGGGCTGCCCCGGCACAAACTGTCCCAACATAAGCAACGTAAACAAACCCAGAATCAGTGGTTGTTGATTAAATGTAGATTGAATGATGGCAAAAAACTGACATGTCCTGTGAGGGTCAAGCCCTTGGTGTCATTGTTTAATAGACCCTGACAGATTCAATCTGCTGAGCTTGTTGGAAGGTTGTGTGTATCAGTTGCTGGGGCCACAGACAAAAGGCCAAACCTCCCCCGTAAGGCTCACAAGCTGACCTGGGCTAATCATCCAGAGTGGCCCCTCCCCACATGGTGCTATTGTTGCTACTTTTGGACATCCATCTTGCTGGTGTAACCTGCTAGATGGGGGCTCCCTCCTTTCATCTCGGATAGAGAGAGAAAGTGACCTGGGCAGATTGGAGAAAGCACCTTGACTCCTTCGATCCCTTGGACAAGGCAAGTTGGGAGTGGAGCCAAATGTGGGTCTCATCCCATTCAAGCAGGAGTGACTTTATGTCTTCTGGCATTCAGGTGGAAGCACATTGCCAACTTTGGCTGCACAAAGAAATAAGACCTGAAGGATACAGCGTTTCAGATGGAGACAATATGTACAGGTCTTTTGGTAGCTTAAGAAATTCCTCTTTGTTCGTTTTTTTATTTTATTTGAAAGGAAACAACTATTATTATTATTATTATTATTATTATTATTATTATTATTATTATTATTATTATAAATGTAGATGGTGGTGCAGACACACATACAAATTTAACTCAAGACACACTAGACTTATGCTACAGTGAATGTTTAGAGTAACCTCTTAGTAGGCAGTTGACAGGTGACATCATACAGTGAAGATTTATCATTAAACAGGTTTGCCAGATTTCAGAAAATATTTAGTGCCCAAGTACTTTTAAAATCACACCTTAAACCTAAACCAAGAAACATCAAGCTTTGGGACAGTGAAACTTTCAGTTATGATGGATATACTGCATATCTTACTGATTTTACTTCAGGTAAAAATACAAGCCTGGCAGCCCCTCATTTTATTTTACTGTCTGATGTTAACAAATCAGCCGTGGGGCAGTGTGATTCCTGTACCAATTTTGCACAACATCTGAAAAGGAGTACAAATCAATTGAACATTGGCTAATTCTGCCAAATAGTTTTTTTTCTAAAAATCAGTCACACAAAAAAGGTAATAAGTGCAGTGCCGTGCAAAAGTCTTGAGCCACCCTTCATTTTGTCAAATTAACTTAAATTAAGTATATGAAATGAAAGAAATGAGAATCAATAAGTCACTGTGTAGTTTAGCAAACAAAGAATATTTCTCTGAATCTGCTAAGGCACAGGGTCTAAACTGAAAATACTGAAAATGAGAGCTAAAAAAAGCCATTCAGGAATCTGGAGAGTTATTCGTCAAGACGACATTAAAAAAATTCAAGAAATTCTGGCTCTATGGAAGAAAAATATGAAGAAATGATGAGCGGCCCAAGACTGTTGCATAGAGCAGTATTTCAACGGAACTTAAAATATACAGTATGGAACTGTGAATAAGGACTGATTTCTATAGAACAGCTGATATACATGGTGGGATGCGTCCCCATCTGCACTTGTGGATGAGCACATACTGGCTTCTTTCTTTCTTTGAAAAGCAATATAATTACAAAAAAATTCTAAACAAGAGTGAAAGTGAATAAAAGTGTGCTAGCTGGTATTTTATGTGTGAGAAAAATAAATGAATAAAAAGACTGAAAGCACCAAACTAGTGGATAGCAATATGGTCTTTGTTATCCGACATTCCTTTTAGTAATCCGCAGGTGGTCTGGCAGGTGGGACCCACGTGTAAAAATGAGTAAATGAAAAGAGAAGGCTTTCAGCAAGGTGAAGTCGCACAAATGAAAAAGAAGCCTCAATATACATTCCAGGTACTAAATATACAAAAGCACTATTGTGGTAAAGTATGAATGAACTGGCTTGTAATTTTGCTTATTTAATCTTTCTGGTTAATTTCCGGTTAATTTCTGATTATATATCTGTAGATTGACAATAACAAATCGATGTACTGTATTAACATCTACATCATTCCAGAATATAGACAGTTAGCAATAACCATTGATAATGAAAAGTATAATTCTATTTGCAGAAGAATTGTGGGGAACTAATACATTTTAGGAAATATTTCTCATATGTAGTACTTTTATTTTTCTCTAATTATACCTAAGTACTGTTGTTTAATAATTACATTTTTATTTAGAGTGTATAAAGAAATAGAAGTATTCTGCTCTCACAAACAAGGAGCCCAAGAATTAGTTTTAGAATTGATTGGTTGGTCCTTGACGTCGAAAGGTTAGATACTGTAAAGTATAAAAAGTATAAAAAGTAAAGATTATATAAAAAGTGTTAGATTTTAAATTTCATAGTTTCAATTTTCAACTATCCAACAACCCCAAACAACAAGCTGTAAAAACTGCTTGAAGAAGACATTTCCAGTGAGACCAAATTCAAGTCTTTTGGCCTTGAACACCATGTACATGTTTATTAAAAAAGCATTGAATACAAGTAAAAGGACCTCATACCCACTCCAAAATATTGTGGTGGATAATTGAAAATTTGGGTCAGTTTTGCAGCTCAGGGCTCAGGGGCTCTTATATTGACTGATAAGACTAAGATAGAATTATACTAAGTACCAGTTATTTTAGCACAGGACCTCATTGCCTCTGGTGTAAGGTTATGGCTTGGCTTTCAAAAGATCTTTCAACAATATAATAAGTGTAAACAAACATTTTAAATCAGCACAAATATACCTGGAAACACTTTTTCGTGTCCTGAGTTGAACCCAAATGAAAACCTTTAGTCTGAATTGGAGATGGAAGTCCACATGTACAAGTCTAAGTATATGAAGGACCTTGAAATGTTCTACATTACTGTACATAGTGGTGAAAGTGTAGGCAATCTTGTTACACAATATATAGCAGAGGTTATTATTAGTATTATTTGTAGTGGTGAAAAAATACTGTTAAAAAACAAGATATAAAAATTCTGATAATTCTATGTGATATTTATTTAAGATATTCTAATATAGTATGCCTATTTTCATTAATGATGCAAACCACTTATATAAATAACTAACTATTAGCTAATTAACTGCTTACTATTAGGAACTAATTCTACGCTAATACACAAAGTTTACATTCAGATTTGGGACATTCAGATTTGGCTTGAATCACTGTTTTTCCTATAAAACATCTGATTTTTTAAGGTACGCAGCTTGTATGCTTCATAGATTACAAACTCTGAACTATCCTGTAAAATCACAGGCAAAGCTTGACTTCTACATCATCGCAAAGTTTGTAACAACTTAAGTTAACTACTTAAGCATAAAAACTTTAGTTAAGGGAGTGGCATGAATATTTTTCTTGTTCAACAACATCGCCATACTACATTTGTCAGAAAGTAAACTAAGAACAATATAGCAACTGCACATATCGAAATAAGGAGTAACAAAGGTCTAGAAGGCTTCCAATTTCCAATTCCAACCATTTGAATTAAACCTAAAGCTACACATCTTTCAGCTCAGCAGTGTTTATAGATATATGGTTATAGATGTGTTATAGCATATACTGTAGAAACCAGGAAAAAAATAGTTAACTTTCCAAATATCCAGAAACTCCTTCTACGTTCAGCTGTGAAAGCACCTCCTTTACCCATACACTCTTCTCTCAATTGTGTAAGCAAAGAATACTGGGAGCTGAAAAAAAGAATGCTGCTTTGTCTTTATCTCTCATCCTCTCCGGCTTTCAAAGGATATGTCTGTCAACTCTCGGTCGGTGTTTAAACGTCTACCTGATAAAGGCAACAATCGGGGGACGGGGAGACCTGAAATGTGTCCATGCTTTCGCAGGACATGCCAAGTAGGCCATGAGAACATTACTAACCCCACCTATGTAGTCTCAATGACTGAGCAGGATGGAGGCACTTCTAGGCAGTCTCGCCATTTGTTTTTTAGGCACAGAAAGCAAGTCTCTGTTACCCCTCTGATTAATGGGAGGGGAGAAATAGGACACTCCTGACTGTTTGGACACATCTCAATCATTCCTGCAAATAAGTGCTTGGGCCCCTATGTGGTAATAAAACATGTAGGTAGATGTCTAGAGCCAAATGCAACAAAAAAGCGCAGCATACACAAGTATTAGGAGTTTCCCATAAACTTTTGATTTATATACAAAAACAGATTTATTTTATGTTTCTGAGGCTTCTGTCAATCCCTACTTTTAATATTTATTGTTGAATATCTACATTTTATTGTTAAAAAAAATGACAAAGTTTTAAATGTACTGTTAAATGTTCTTGTTAAAAACAAACAAATTAAACAACAGAGTTAATTACTCTTTCTACCATAAAATTAATTAATGACAGAAGGACTCTTGGCCTCAGGAAAACATTTGAATGTTGAAAACAATTTAAAGAAGGCCATATTTCTTTAAATGACAATCCCGGCTGAGATGGCTTAGAGTCCACTTCAGTCACTCATGAAAAAATTCACAGTGGAATGCCTGAAAGATTTTACTCGCATAACATTTAAAAGTTCCATTTTGACATGGATGCTCCTCATAAGTAATATTAAGTAAAATAAATTTTTTCACTGCTTTAAACATCTATACATTATAGCATTAAACTATTAACTATCTAGATACCTCTACATTTATATAATAATAAGTTCATGAAAGAAAATGTTTCTTTGACAAAACTCCCCATTATACAACAAGTAAAGCACAATCCAACTAACATGGTTCTGGCACTACTGGCACGTGGCCACAAATAGAAAGTGGACATTAGTCATAATTTAGTCTCATATAACAAAAAAACCTAAGATAATCCTGGCAAACAAGGTCAAAAGGAACAGAATGGCCACCTGTCCTGTTTGCTGGCCAGACTCTAATTGAAACATGATAAATTTCCTAACTGAGTCAGATGTTACATCTCTGGAAATCAAAGGTTATCCCAGGTCTCCAGGAGCGAGCACTCCTGTTTTTTACACCGGCCACTAATATGTTCAGCAGTTGATTTGCTCAGTTACTCAGCTGATCTTCCCCAGACCTCATCGAGGCAGAGGTTAATGGCCACTGGTTCTGCTTGTGGAGAAATCCTTCATTCTACCGGTTCTTCATTTTATTACTGTTGCTGAGGATCAATGGGATTTTTTTTATTTATTATTATTATTTTTGCTGGGGACTATAAGGACAAAGGGAATACCATAAAGAACGCTCCAGAGTTGAACCTGTTTCATTCTAGAACAAATACAAAGCAAGAACATAATGTCACAAAGGCCACCTGTCTATTTTCTGTGCATTATCGAGTACATTCACAAATCCATCACATTCTTTCGTATAGTAACTACAAAAAGGGTCAATTAGGCCACTGGATGTGGTATTTATATCTTTTTCTTGAATATAAATGCTATTTCTGGATTTGTGATAACAATTAAAGCATCAGTTGTAACCTAGCTGCAATCATTACTTTTTGATGATTATTTTGCTGAAAAATCATTTTAAAGAAAACTCTGACATCTGTTTCATATGGGGATATGAAACATGTTTTTGTTTTGCTGTTTATAACTGTTATAAACTGGTTTTGTATGGCAATTTGTATAAAAGTTAACAATTACATTTAAGCTTAATGTTAATGGGGCACGGTTATCACTTTATTTGTATGAAATCTACTTCCGTTATTAAATTCTTGCACATTTCTCATAAGATTATTGGTCATAGTGGTAGACTCACACTCACTAATCTGTTGTCTTTAAAATGAGTCAGCTGTCCTGAGTCATAAAGTTGTAGACTATCCAAGTGTCAATGGTCACAACTGTTTGCAGCAGCACTCGATGCATGAAAAAGAGGGACACACACATGGGGTTTCAATGCTGGTGGCTTCCTTATAATAAGGGATTGCTTGTAGTTTGCCATTTAAAGGCATCTCGTCTGTGTGATCAGAAGGTGATTGTGCCATTATTATGTATGACGGGTAAATGAGATGAACAGCTATTGTTTCGCTTTAGTTTGAGACAATGGTGTTTGGTGGCGAGCAAACAAGAGAGCAAACAAGTGACAGGTTTGAGCTGATCATAAAACTTACAACCTGCACCTGCTGACAGAATGACCTGCTTTCACTGCATTTTTATTTGAGTTAAAATGCAAACACGAATAAACAATTATTATATTCATTTTTGCCTGATCTACACATGTTAACAATGTTTTAAATACATGGCCATGGGCTAAGTTCTTAAAGTGGAACAAAATATGTTTGAATGAGAAAAACACACAAACCCACGCCCTGCACTCTAATCCTATTGAGTTCCAAAATGAAGGACTAAAAAGACGGCTGTTGGAATAAAAGTGCATCTGCCACCAGGGAATTAAGACCAGGGGAGGGGAAAGGGACTAGCTACTTGAGTATAGTTCATATGGTGAGGATGCATGTCGCTGCTCGAGGGAACAATGGCATTAACAGGCCCCTCATGGCCCATATTCAGACTCCAGCCATGTGGCACATGAAAGGGAGACAGTCGTTCTTTCGCCTGCAGCCGCAGCTTGCCCTCCCAGCGGTGCATTGTTAGCACACAGCAAGAGACCTGCCTGACTTGTGGCCTGCTTCATGGAGGTAGAGCTAAGGCTCTTTATCAATTTGCATGCTCAGAGCTCACCCGATCCATGGTCTGTAGAGGTGGCTAAAAAAAAAAAAACACAACAGATGGGCTCACTTCAATTTGATTGGGTGTAGGGGTGGAAACAGTGGCTAACTGTGTGACTGTTTCAATCTTAATCGGCCTCAGCACTAACCCCTGATGCAGCCCAGGACAAAGCCATAGGTTGTCTATCTGTATCAGTGCATTAAGGTTGATGTAATTTTGTGAAATGCAGATCAATTCATAAAAATAAAAAAAAAAGATTTAGCACACCATCAGGTTTTTTCTTCTGTGGATGTTATATTTGCAGTGTGTATGATTTTACAGAAACCATGTGAGTCACCTTTCCTTTTGGTTTAAATCAAGTAGCAGTAAGAGTTTTTTTTTTCTCATCCTTTGGCACACTTATCCCGGATTATCATAGCTCACGCAAATTCATTTTCTTTATAATTTGTCAGATCTAATTAAATCTTGCAACTTTATTTATAATGAACGGAGGTCTACATCAATAAATCTTTACCAAATAGGTCTCTGCCAAATCCGATCAATCATACTCTTGGGAAAAATGCCAAACGCATAACATGAGCTCCAACAAATCATAATAATTTAAATTTGAAGTGTATATTTGCTTGGTATTGCTGTCATTCTAAAAGAGTAGAAAAATAAAACACCGGTATCTATAAATGAGGCTGATCATGCTAACTTAAATTGTGATTTTTCTTTTTCTTTTTAAATATACAGTACAATAATTGTTCATAAAGTTTTCTGCCATATTTTGAGAATAATGCTTTTTAAAAAAAATATTATTTCACTGTTCATAAACATCCACTACACTGGATTCTCCCTATTACAGATTAACACACCCCATGTCTGATATACACGCCTCTGACAGCAGACATCTCATCCATCTTTGTGTTGCTGCTTGTTGAACTTTGATGAATGACTGTGTTTGATTGAGTTGACCGAGGTGGGGCCGAAGCCCCTCTGATGAACCTGAAAATGAAATGATTACTATTGGGTCTTATTGACTGGACTGGGAGGTACATTCACTGGCACATCACTCCGAAAGGTTAATTGGACTTGAACCCAGAAAATCAAGAGGTTAAGCAGGGTCAAAATGACAGCAGTCTCATTCATCAGCCTTCGGAAATTGGTACTAATCAGATAAGTCAAGGGGTTCGAGATAAACATTTATCTTAGGTGAATAAATATTCTTTCTTGACTTGCTTAACCAAAAAACAAAAACAAAGCAGCTGATATATAATCGCAGTGAAAGCAGATTAGATGGGTGTAAACTCCAAATCCTACACTGTGAGCTTTTTATGACTACCAGAATTATTTTCCATTGTTATACCATTATTTATAATTTGATCCCTTTGGTACAAGTGATTGACTAAAAAGTATTTTAGTCTTTAAATGCTAAACTGTGCTATAAGATATACATTTACTTAAGCACGGACGTCCCGTTGTTACATTACATCTTCAGGGTCGGGGGTTGGATGTTCATCTCATATTATTTGTGTATAGTTATGCATATTCTTCCTATGTCTGTATGGGATTCCTTATGGCTTACCGGTTTCCTTTAACCTTCCAGAAACACGGCAGTCAGTTGATTGGCTATTTTAATTTTTCTTAAGTGGAAATCAGTATGTGAATATGTGTATGAGGTGCCATATTTCATGTCGATCATGCCTGGAATAGGCTCCAGATCCATCAAAATCCTGAGAATAAAAATGTATGTACAGTATGATTCTGATGTATGAGGCTGGAAGACAGGCATCTGTGAAGGAAAAATTGTTGGCTCTGCTCTTTGCTTCTCAGTATGGGTCATATATTTTGCTTATGGAATATTATATATGGTGGCTTATGTAGTTAAGGCTCTGGGTTGCTAATCAGAGGGTCAGGGATCCGGGCCTTGTCACTGCTGAGTTGGCACTGTCCCTGTCCCTGTCCCCTTAACCCAATGCCCATATACAGTAAGTGTCACATGATCCTGGAAAATGGTGTAGAGTGGACAGTGTAAAGGCAGACTGAGAGCGGGATGTCTGGAAATCTGACCATTCGAACCATGGCCTACCCTCACTCGATGATGATGATGATGATGATGATCCTAACAACAAAAAAAAATCTTGTATCATGTTTCAGATAGATTTCAACTTGAGACACATATAGATGTTTAAAGCAGTGTTTCTCATTCTATAATGTAAACAAAATCTCAGAAATACATGATGATAATAAGTCTTTAAGAAAAACATGTTTGGTTATAAACTTGCATGTGATGACAATTGTTTAGCATCTAAACCTAATGCTCTCCTATTTTCTTTTGAAATAGCGATTTTAGGCAAGACCTCATGCCGTGCATGTTGCTGGTGATTCCTGCTGAGTGTGACATTCTAATTTCATGCCCCCCCCCCCTTCCTATCCACCCTTCTACCCCCCACCTCGATCCCACCTCCTCCCACCCACCTTACTCGCTCCTTCAATTCCTCCCTCTTACTCCAAGAATCCCTTCTCTCTCCAAGGAAGCCTACATGAACACTAGCGGACAAAGCTTAATTAGCATGTCATATCAAGGGCTCAGCCCCCCCACGGTCTATGGCTGCATGCCTCTCTAAATGAGCTGGCAGTGGATCATGTCATAACGTCATTCATACGCTGGTCCAAATGGAAATTTGGTCGGACATTTTGGTCTTCTTATATGCTAAGAAAAAATACATTGCTTATGTTTTATATTGCATTTTGTATCACTTTAGACAGATCAGTCACACAAACCTTTACAGTACGTTACTGTTTCCCATGGTTTATTAATTTTCACACGGTATCATATATGTCCACGTTAATCCCCATATGCTAGTTCATATTCCTCACATAATCACAAATGATGACGCATGAAATATATGTGTTATTTTAAGAAGGATATGTGAAAATAAATGTAGATGTAATGATATGATAAGTAGAATGTTTTAGAGACATATATAAATGTGCATACAAAAATAATGCTAATATAAGTAATAAAACAGCTGGAGGCATGATGTAATAAGAAAGAAAATCACCAACAAAAGATGTGATGTACAATATACCATCCAGTTATATTGTTGTTTTATTCCCCTTATATAACAGCATGTTATTAACATAATAGTTTAATATCACATAATGTATGTTTGCAGCTAATGAATAAACAGCCTTTCTTTTCCCTGTCTCATGAAATTAATAAGGGAAAACCAAAAAGCAGCTTGGCATGCACCTTGGCATGCACCATGAAATACAAAATCCAAACTCCTCTGTACTGAGTTTGTCAGTATATAAATATATATGTTTAAAGTTGCTTTGCGACAATGATGATTGTTAAAAGCGATAAATAATTAAAATTGAATTATAATGTATACAGTATAATAAGTATAAAATGCTGGTGACATCTTTCTGAAATCTTTTATCTTTATACTACTCGCCCATTCATAAAGCCTATGTTGTTTATTAAAACACGCTTTCTTTGTGTCTTTTTAATTTTCCCCTTAATAGTCTCCTGCTGCACTTCACCTCGTCTATCTCTTCCTCGGTTTCCTCTTCACTCCTTTCCTTGTCACTATGACAATGCAACTGCCCCCTCAGACTGTTAGGATGTCAACACAATCTTCCAAGCTCCTTTGAGTGAGGATCCCTCTCCACCAGTCCTTAACAACACCCGGTTGCTCAGCTAGGTTTATCTGACTGTGAAAGAAGGATGGAGGAAGGGGGGATCGATGGTAATGTCACACCTCAGCATGTCAGCTAAACTCTTCAGTGACCACCATCAAAGGGACACACTGAAAGGCAATGGAGAGATCTTTCGGTAGCTGACTTGACCTCTTTAAGCCAGTCACGGCAGGCGAGGAAGAGAAGCAGAGGACAAGAAGTGAAGAAGAGCTTGTCTGAACTTGTCAATGCAGTAAGAGAAGCTGACCACTAGATGACACCATGATAGCATGGATTATATTGATTTATTCAAATGCTCGGACAAGAAAAAGAGCCTGAAGATAAGGGGAAGTGCTCGAATGGTGCAAAAGCTAATTTTGGTTTTGAATCGCCATATTTGGTGGATTGGATTGGAACGGCATAGAGCGCGGATACTTCCTCCATCTTGTCACATCCCGTAATGATTTCTGAGTCAAATCCATAATTAACCAGGGACAGAACTGAGAGGGTGTTTTAGAAATAAAATTTCAGTTCGTCCATCTTTCAGGCGGCAGGTAAGAGATTAGGGAGCATATGCACTCATCTTATTATTGGGTGCACTTAAGTGGAGTGTTCCAAAGCATATAATTACCTTGTAGGCTTCTGGCCCTGAAGTATATACGTGAAGAGAGATGCTGTGTATTCATGAGACGTGGAGGCAGACTGAAGTGGCGAGCTCTCGCCACCCTTTCACCCTCTTTTGTGGTATACACCCGTTGCCATGGGTATTAATTGAATAAAATTTCAGACATTGTAGTCTGGGTGGGAATTTCATGCCGTCGTTCGTCATTTCTGCTCATATAATGCTATGCATGAAGTGATGTTTATGGAAGATGAATGTGGTCATTGTCTTGAATTATTGGGCATGATGCAAGGAAATGTTTTTTTATATAATTATTACATAAAATGATATCATTATGTAATTAATTAATTAATTAACTAATTATAATGTACTGATGTCTTTATGTTAAAATGTTTACATTTCTTAAGGTTTTAATTTACATTATGACAAATGAAGAATCAAACCCAATTAATTAGGCATTTTTATTGCATCTGTCAAACATGGCTATGCACTAACATGCTTGTTAGAAATTAGAAATTATTTTAGGTTTAATATTGCCCTTGAAAGTTCAGCTGTAATATTATGTTCATGTTCGGTTCTTCTCTAGCAAGATCCTCCAAGAGCTAAAGAATGTGTGTGCTATCCATATAACAAGGTGCAACTTCTGACAATCATGTGCCTTATTATATTATCTGTAAAACACAGCCACTTCAAGGACTATGAATAAATCCACTCCTTCAAATCTTCTCACATATTTAGTTCAGGGGCAACTGTATTTAAGGACAGATTTTCAAAGAAAAAAAAGCAACAATGAGTAATCTTTTGTCATACAATTTGCATGTAGCCTCACCTGTATGACACGGGGGTTAATTTTCCTTTCTCTCCCTAAAATACAGCATAGGTAAAAGGTTAACTTGAACCAATGCATGACTTGTGGAGAATTAAACTGCAGTATTTATGCAGAAAGCCTGTGTATCCAGAGCGCTTCAACATTTAAGCCCCCCTTCACGTGTACGTGAGTGCGTGCACACACACACACACACACATACACTCACAATTCATTTCATTCTCTGAAGCCGCACATAAAGCAATCCATTAGTGTCAGCTTTGTCAGAGATTTTAAGTGGACACCTGTCCATTAAGACTAGCATTTTAACATGGCTCATCTCAAATTATTTGCCAGAACTGAATTCAAAAAAAGTCCAGAATCAAATAACTAAAAAAAAAAAAAAAACATGTTTAAACCATGTACCGATTGTGTTTCCTGCATCTACTAGTTAAAGACACCTCGCTTGCTCTTCAAAATATGTGTGGGGTAAAGTTAAGTGTTAAAGCATGTCAAATAATGTTTCCCTGAAATCCTCCATGTGAAAAGGACTATAGCGTATCAAGTTTAACAGCATTCTCATGTTTAGGTGCTTGTAAGGTGGACACCCTTGTTCTCAATTCTCAGTGGGGGAGTGGTTCAAGTGCAACTTCTCCATATTCAACAAGAGAAACAACTGCAGATCTGTGTGGCACCTAAGGTGCATCTCCTCATTTCCATTGGCTTGGGTTTCAGGTTACAAGCATGGGGGGATAAGGCAAGACAGACGTGTCAATGATAAGATCAAAAGGAGTGGGGAGGTTCCTGATCCCTCATTACCAGGCCAGATGATGCACTCTCCTCTGGCACATTACAGCAATGAGATTTGGGCCCCGAGTGTTCACCCAACAAAAGGGATAAAACCCTCGTGAGCAAGACGGCTCAGCTCATCTCCACTCAAATTAATTAGAGCCTTCTGTAAAGCAGCCCTAGATTTAGGAGGGTATGGAGACGGTTGCTCATATGATGGCTGTCATTTGTGATTTGTAAAGCCCATGTTTGACCGTCGGATATACTGATAGCAATGTCTAACTGGATTCAGAGTGGTTTAAAAAACCATATGGATCATTTTAATGTGTATTATTTTAATCCAAAAGCTGTGCCCTTTAACTACTTTAAGGACTGTTATTCAATAACTACCTGCAGCCGAAAGAGTATAAAACACACTGAAATAATTTACCTACAAAAATAGAGATCAAGTAATTACCCAAGTTATATGGTGAAAAAACAGCTTGAGTTATGAATAAATAAGTCTTTTTTTTTTTAAACATTAGCAATTGACAGAAATATCCTGAAAAATATATGAGTTAACTGAGTGAGTTATGCTTACGCGAACTGACCTGTGATTAACTCTAGAGGGCCTTGCTTGGTTTTTTTAGTTAGCTAGCTCATCTTAATTCATACATGTTTCTAGGGACATAGCTAGCTATTTTGTAAAGATGCCACTAACAAATTTTCAGTGGCTTTAACTATAGGCTGTATAAATATTTATAAATCAATAATCACTGACCAGAAAAGATAGGGCTAGCTAGTGAAGCTCACTTAGATACTGTAGCTTATGGCTCCGCAGTCAAACGGAAATTCACCCTTGATGGGATGCCAGTGCACACCCACATTGAGGAGTAATTTAGCATAGCCAATCCACTTGAGAGCATATTTCCAAGCAGAAACCCATAATGGCATGGAAGAACATGCACCACAGATAGTAATCACTGTTTAGGATCAAACTAGCACCGAAAATGTGAAGTGACAAAGGTACCCTCTGCACTACCATGCCATGCCTTGTTTACGCTAAGTTGTAGTTCTTTTGTTATCAGCCAAATACTGTACACTCCCTGTTCGGTAATCTAAGATTGAATCACAGATGCGAAATGGCAAAAGTAGAACGAATAGAGATTTATCTTAGTTTTGTCCTTAAATTACTTAAGTGGGTTAAAATTCACTTATACCACAAAATTGTCCAGTAAAAATATTCAGTGTAGCTTTTCTAATTAATATCTATTAATTCAGGTGTTTGTTTACATTGAGCTTATTAGATTATTAACTTTTCACTTATGTTGCAAGTTAAACTTCAGGCACATATCTAAGTGCTGCAATAGTTAAAAAAAAATAGTTAAAGTCTGTCCAGTGATTTAAGACGCGCCCATGGTTTGAGGCATGTGCAGTATGCTGTCAAAACTTCTGGTTTGTAATCTGGCACATAGCTCCTCATAACTTTACTTCTACTCAATATTTTGATTTCATTTATGGCACAGGTTTAACTTTGGCAAATATCAAAGGACTGCCAAAGTTTCATTAAACTCTGTCCAGCCAGCTTTGCGTGATGCTGTGACAAAATCTGGCTGGACAGACATACAGACATACAGATATACTGTACAGACAAAAAAATTAAAGAGAGACTGGTTTCGGGTCCTCCAATGTAAGATCGCATTGAAAGAGATTCTGACCAACGTACAGACAAAACTTTTCCTTCATTTACAGTATATAGATGAACTACCAAAGACATCTAAAACTGCCATGTCTCAAGTTTCTGAAACATGAAATAATCATGTTTGAAGTTTCTTGGGATGAAATAGCTACCCACACTTGCACATTCTGCAGTATGTCTTAGCCGTGTTTTAGTGCACCTAGCAATTGATAGCTCCTGTTCTGCTGAGTATTTTATGGTGGATTTCATAACTTTTCCACAAGACAAACAAGTATATGCAAATGAATGAAGGAGATAATAAGATCATAATATGACTACCTCAGATGGTTGACAAATATATATAGCTAGCCTTAGAATTAGCATTAGCTTATTCAGGGCTTTTGTTACAAATGAGATGATGCTATGAATATGCTGTGCTTTACATTTCGTGAATTTATGTACAGGTAACGTTCACTAATACTGAAATCTCAAGCTTTCTAATTTATAGTTAACTACAAAGTTGAATAAAAAATAGCATAAAATGAAAAGATTCAGTGCAAGATTCAGACTTACGATAAGCTAGTTAGCTTTGTAGCTTGAGTTTATGGCGAAACACAACATAGATGGTTCAGAGCCAATTTGAAACGACTTAGGAGCAGTTACTGAGGAGTCAAAGTGTTGTTTAAGATGTTTCATGATTTACTCTCAGATGTGTTTTCTTGGTTGTTTTTTTATATGTGGGTTTTGGCACTGGCATCCAGCAAGGAACGATCCTTTTGCCGACCAGAAGTGGACAAACATTGTGATGTTAGGAAAAAGTTCTGCAAAGTTCTGTTGTTTTGGGTTAAATTACAGTAAGTCTTGTTTTTTTTTGTTGTTTTTTTGCAGTTAGGTAGCGCGAACATCCAGCAAAATTACAAAGTAAGCAATTTCAAACTTAATATAATCAATTCACATTTGGTAAGGAACTCAAAGTATTTGCCAGCAGAAATAAAGGATAAAAGATAAAGATGAAGACAAATCTTCTTTCTTGTGGACTCTCTTAGCCTGTGGTCTCATTAGGTGAACACATTGTTCTTGGGCAACCATCCAGTCCTTTACCAATAACTGTTTGCTTTTTAACAGGTATAGCATTAACACAGATATGACGGCATATTTGTTCTTATTGATCAAATTTGCCTTAAATATCAAATAATGCCACTGACTAATGTCTGGTCTGGTGCAAAGATTGGAGGTACTGGCTGTAAGCCTCAAACGTTTCTTTGTGGCATCAGGCATTTCTTAAAAATGTTGAATATTTAGTTCTAATTTTAGTCTAAACAATATTTTATTCTACTGTCTGATCCCTTTTTAAATTCAGGCCAAGATGGAGCATTCCAAGTATGAGATAATGGTTGGCCATTCACTTGCTCTTGAGCAGCACGAAGAGAATGGTTACCAGCTAGTATGCGTAACACAATCAAGCATTGTGAAAAGATGTGAAAGAAAGGCAATTGAGTTAGCTGTCATGGTGTTCCTGTTTGGCTCAATTTGGAAAGTGGATGTTTTAAAAAAGGTCGCCTGACTTGACTTTCGACACGTAGATTTTGAAGACGACAACACTGCGCCGTTGTTAAAAGGAGGCCGGCTTGAATTTCATGCTTTGGAAAACAGTTACACTATTGGGCATTTAAATCCACGATTACTGGCTGGACAATTGCGGAGCGGTTGTAATGAAAATGCAACAAATCACTATTGGCGGCCCTCTCTTCTTTTGTGCGCACATTTATCACCAAAGACTTCCTCTGACATTACAGCCTTCTGAGCTTAGAATAGAGGCAGTTTGTAATGTGTGCAGAGTTGCCTTTTCTTTTTGCCTTGTAGTAGTACTTAAGTGTCATGTTATGCCTGAGGCGAAGGAGACTCTCAATGACCTGCTCTGGCTGGATTTTTGTGTTTACTGTATTCTCTTCAATAAGCACCACTGAATCCCATCTCTTATCAGTGCATAAAGTCTAACAGATTGCCGACTCGAGTTTCCCCTTCCAGCCAATGTTGGTTTTTGTCCTTTGTCTGCCTTGACAATAGTTTCCACATACTCCACAGCTTGAGTTTCTTTCTTCTTTATTTGCGGGGTATCACCCTCTATGTGAGGAACAGCCATTTGAATGACGCAGGTCCAGCCCTGAAGAGGCTCTTTCTGGGGGAGAGAGATAGGGATGCCAGCACACCTAAATACTGTTGCATGGCTAATCTTTTTGGGGATAAGTGATTTGAGGAACCACACTTCGTAATTATTCAAGCTGCATGCATAAATGACCCAATATTATGCCGTGCATCTTCTTTTCAGTTGTGTTGTTTTAAAAGCAATTATAATGCAGGGAAGCTAATGGAAGTATTTGGAAATGACTTTTTATATTTATACTACTAAATGAATACAACAAAACAAACAAAAACACTGTTTCTGTAAAATTTCTAGGGTAAAACATGATCAAACAGGAGATACTTAAATACTCTGGAGCTAGTTTTTCACCATGATCTTAAACACTTGATGCTTTGTATATACCCAGTGTAACAATTTGGGTAACATTTCAGCTAGTTAGACAATGCAAATGTTATCTTACTGGCAATTATTACTTCGCCAAAGCTAGTTGCTTAATATTCATTCATTACCGCTTATCCTGTATACAAAGTTGCGCGGACCTGGAGCCTATCCCAGGAGGCTTAGGGCATGAGATGGGGTACACCCTGGACAGGGAGTCAATCAGTCACAAGGCATGCACACACACACTCACAATGGGCGATTTTGAAACGGCAATTAGCCTAATCTGCATGTCTTTGGACTGTGTGAGGAAACCGAAGTACGCGGAGGAAACCAACAAAGCTCGGGAAAAACATGCAAACCTCATGCTCAAGCTCACAGACCTGAGGTGGAAATCAAACACAGACCCTGGTCATGCAAGGCCACTATTCTTAACATGAATTTTGATATTTAAGGGAAACATAAAAATTGTACACACATTAACCTAATTATGGGTCATTTTTTCCATTTTGGATCTACTGGACACGTCTCATCACTTTACTTTGCGTTCATGGGCATATGGCTGTGATTGGTTAAATGCTGAGTTTGACCGACCGGACAGCATCGAAAACATGGATGTGTAACCTTTGGACTTATAATACAGTATATATATATTTTTTAATAAAAAATTTAAGACTGAATCTTTGGGATGGTGCAGTGTATAAAATTCAAATATTCATGTTCAAATATTTTGTCAGCTCTTGTTTATTCTCTCTCTCTCTCTCTCTCTCTCTGTTTGTTCCCTCACCATCAATTTTCCGTAAAATTGTCACTATTTGTCACAAATATCAGATCTGAAAACACAGCAACCAAGCAATACTACTTACAAGCAGTGCGGGGAGCTACAACGTTACACTGCTCTAAAAAAAAAAGATGATGATTTTAGACAAAATTTCATACAGTTCAGAATATCTGGGTGTTCATCTAGTACTGTATTGCTACAAATCTGATGCAAAGTTAAGTTAAATATTCAGGACATATACAGTGGCTCCTCCTGAGCAACCATTATGCAAGTCCTTTTCAGTTAGATATCATGCTGCGATGATGCCTGCCCATTTAGTATGTTAAGATTGTTTTAAAAAGAATAGAAAAAAAGAAAATTGCATGCAGACATTTGACACTCAGTGGTGGTTAAACTACATTCTGTTGTCCAGTAAAGCTTTTTTAGTACATTACATGAAAAAGAAAAAGCACTGGGTGGGGGAAGGGAAAGCAATTTTTATCTGAAAGCATCATGGTCTTCACCAAAGAAATTAAGCAAAATATAGCAAAATAAATTAATGCTAAAACTATACTGTTTAAAATAAATTCAATACATGCATACACTCTCTTCTTTATCTGAGAACATAAATGTTTAAATATATCTTTATATTAAGGGAAGAACTTTTCAGACATTCATGGACGTTAAGATGTCCACCTGTCTTTAATGAACTAGCAGAAAATACATATCTGCAATATCTTGCTGTAATGATTGACAAGAACTATGACATGATCTGAAATGTACAGTATGTTAAAATAATTACACCACCATATTTTGTAAGTGCTTAATCCTGGAATCTTCATATCTTGATCCCTTTCGGTGATTGAGATCCTAATTATAATGCATATCTCGATATATACAT
>JAOVVA010000029.1:6827704-6845319 GCA_028565275.1 Leiocassis micropogon | reverse complement strand
ATAATTTTTTATTAATATTATCACAGTGTTAGTATGACATTGTTTATTAATTACTGCCTCAACTGATTAAAATGCACTTTTTAGGATTGTCACTACCGTTTGTGTGTCTGAAGTGTTACTGTAAATGCATGTGACAAAATCCTACAAATTAAACAATTTGTACAATTTCAATAGGGTTTAGCCAATTAATTTTTTTAAATGATTTAAAAAAAAACAAAAGAGAAGGACATGACATATATTCATCTTATACCAATACAAACAATACAAGACTCAAGGTGGGACTCAAATCCTCCTCCTGAACATGCGAAGCCTAAGTGTTAATCACTACACATTTACTACCACATTTATGTTTACATTTAGGCATTTGGCAGACGCTCTTATTCAGAGTGACTTACATAAGTGCTTTGAAGTTTCCGCCTGTTCAAAATGTCATTTTCAAAAAAGTCAAGAAAATACAACTTGAAATATAACAATTCGACACGTCATATGTAAGAAAAAAGAAAGATGAAGACAATTCTTGTTTTTTTTTTTTTTACCTGTACGCTTGCAGTCCTGCACAAGCTTAGCCATATATCGGTGACTAGGAGCATGCCGAGAGAGGCTGAAATTGTTACAAGGTGTCTGTAAGATGTGTGAGTTGACCTCAGGTCAGTTCTGAGCTTTGCTTTGAGGTCAGAGGGAGAGAGTCTGGCTGATATGAAAAGATAAGAAGACCCAAAAAAGTCACTGTGTGTATCAAAACAACAAACAAGGATGGTTCGTGGGGAATGTGGCGTGACTGGAGATTATGCCTATAAAAGGATGATAAAGGTGTTGGATCTTTTGGCAGTTACAGTTAGAATGAGAATCATAATCTGCTAAATTGTCCAAGTACTTATGACCAAACAATGAATTTGGTGCTAGTTTATAGTGAATTTACACTGCTTAGGTAACTACACGTTTACACATACAACAACATAAAGTAATATAAAAGCATAGCGATGAACAGTATCACATGGTAATTTTTGAGCAAACATAACATGATCTGACTGATGAGACAAAGAACAGTTAACCAATAGTATACAGTGTGTATTGCATAGTAAATAAATATATTGGGTATTTCACTTGGGTATGATAATGCACACAAAAGGGTGGGAAAATGTGTAGTGTAAATGTTAACAATCAGGAAAGCATTAAAATTTCTGGGAGGGTGTTTAGAATCTTTGCAGCCGGGAAAAAAAAAATTCCGGTGGCTGGAAATTCTTGTCCTGATAAGTATGTAGAACCTGCCAGACGGTAGGAGACTGGCTATGTGCAGTGTATGAGTTGTCCATAATGCTTCTCCTGCCCATGTCCTGACACAGGAAATTTTCTTTTTGATTCTGTAAAGCTGCTTTTGCGACAATGACCACTGTTGAAAGCACTATATAAATAACAGTGAAATGGAAATGTACTTTTTTCATTAAAAAGAAAAATCATTTTTTTTTCTTGCAAATTAGTTTTTTATTTTTTAAATCATTGGTACTCCAACATGAAAATAGTTTTGAGCATTTTTCTGTATTGTCTAACAAGGTTTTGCACTGATTAGCCACAATATTACCACCACATATTACATACCGGTAAACTGGTGACAGTATCATGGGCACCCAAGGTTCACCCATGCTCGGGGTACCAAAGGCCATCCCGCCTGATCCCATCCAACAGAATCACCAATGTACAAAAATTGCCAAAAAAGTCAATGCTAGCCACGATAGAAAAGTATCAAAACACCCAAAGCACCACAGTCAACAGATCACTGGGCCCTACAGGCAAAGAGTTTAAGAATGTGGACATGGCCTTCAAATTTTCCAGAGCCCAATCCAGTCCCGCACCCATGGGATGTGCCGGGCAAAGAAGTCTGATTCAAAGAGGCCTCACCCCTCACCCCACAGCACCCAAAGGATCCCCTGCTAACATCCCAGAGGTCATGAGCAGTCATGCCATGAAGGGTCATTTTGTAATTTAATATAGTTTCAGCACTCATCCTTTACATTCCTATAGTTGGCCTTCCGAAAGGGTTCAAATCTGAAGATAAGTCAAATCTGAAGCTATTCCTGCAGCCGAGTTAATGTGGATAAATCATGTCTCCTGAGTGGAACAACAGAAAAGAGATCACCCTAGTATTGAGTCATTGTGAGCTCAAATCCCAATGATGACAGTGACCTGGAGCCAAGGCACCAAAATTTGGCATGCTGTCTGGGTGATGTTATGCTGCCTCATGGTTTAGCATGAGTATCTGTTTGAAAAGATGTGGTTAGTTGGCTTAATGTCTTGGAAGAAGCACATTTTGGAATTCACCATCCCATCTGGTAATTGGCAGGAGACTAAATTGGCGATAAAAATAAAGTGGGGGGAGAATGGATGCATCAGGAATCTTGTCAAAAGATCTACAGCTAAGCCTTAACCTCCTGGCAGAGGCACTCAGGTGCTCAGTTTAAATATTCTGGTACCAATATGACACAGTTTGGCTTTACAAGATCCTCTAGATGATCGGATTGTAAAGCATTAACAATCCACCGCCATATTTTATAGTGGGAGCTAGAACAAAATCGATCTGACCAGCCGATGGTGTAGATGGGCAAAAAGATCGATTTTGTTCTTACTTGATTTTGAACAGTTCAATTGTAGGTCCAAACACATTTTATGAAGTTCAGGCCTTTTCAGTGTGTCTGGTTCTGAAATAGAGTAATGTTGTCTTTGGCGGGTTATTGAGGAAGAGGAACATGCACTAAGTGAGTTCTGGAGCCTGACAATATCAGGAAGGACAGAAGTAGTTGTAATCGATGGACGTTTCCTTTGAGGAATTACTCATAAACATGTAACAGGTGTTTCGTTATTGTCTTACAAAGTGAATATCCAATGATGCATTCCCCTTCATAAAAATCATATAGGATTATCTTATATTATTATCTTTTATTATATTAGTGTTTACATTGTATTATAACTTGCATGGAAGACATTTCATATATCAAACAACTAAATCACACAATTTAAACAACTGACTTTCCGGTACAGTCAAAACATTACCTGATAAAGGTAATTACCTGGAAGTTTCAATCACCTAGATCATTACAAGAGGAAGTCAAGCCCTGCCAGAGAAAACAGGCCTTTTGAAAATAAAAAGTTGGAAAACCCCCATTACACAATACAAACACCACACACACATACACACACACAAAAAAAAGAGAGAGAAAGAGAGAGAGAGAGAACGAGAGAGCGAGAGAGAGAGTTAATACTAAAATCATTAACAAAGAGAACAGCTCGTCAATTTGAATGAAGATACATTGAGACATAACATATGTCCTTGAAGTTTGCATCACAGACACATGCATAGTCTATTATTTGTAAACAAAGTGATTATTGTACAAATTTACAGTTAAACAGTAGTCACAACATTCTGAGTTTCTTGAGCTGTGAACTACACCCCCCCCCCCTCTTCTCTTCCCTTCCTGTACACACACATACACATACACCTCACCCTCAACATGAAATAAAACCAAACTCCTTAATCAAGCATTGAAAAACAAATTTCATGGTCCCAATCAATATGTTTGTGCCAAAAAAAAGCTTTATACTGAGATAACTTTATTATTACTCATATAAAAGACAAATAATAATGACAGAGTAGAAATGCCATCTCCAGCCATCTAGGAACCTCTTTAGTCCGACTAATGACCATGGAGGCCAATGGTGATTAACATTGTATGTATTCCTATTTTAAAAATGTGGTAGAACCTCTGGTTAACAATAACATGTGCTTTCACACACTAAGGGCAATTTGGGAACAGCAATTTGATTAATCTGCATGTCTTTGAACTGTGGGAGAAAACCAGAGTACCTGGAGGAAACCCACCAAACCCACCAAACCCACCAAGCACAGGGAGAACATGCACATTCCATATATACAGATCCCGAGGTAGGAATCGAACCCGGACTCTGGAGGTGCGAGGCGACAGTGCTAACCACTAAGCCACAAATAATGGCTTAGAATTTATTTTTTACATTTTTTTGGAGAGGAGGGTGTGGATGATGTAATAAAATCTACAATGTAAAATGTTTCTAAAATACAATCTACAATGTACAATGCGCATAAAAATCCCTATCTAAATCTGTGCTTTCCTTGCTGGTGCTAGAAAAAAGTTTGGAAATTGCCGACCTACAGGGATTTTTATGCACGATGTTATCAAGAGTGTGCACAGAAAGTTGTGGGGGGAAATCAATTTAGAAACAGTTTTATAGGTAGAAGCATGTTGTTGATGAGAAAGGACAGAATATTTTTTTTAAGATCGTACAAACAGGTTCAAACTGACAGGAAGTCAAATTAAAGTAACTTAAAGTGTTACTTGTTACAATCATGGTGAGTAGAAAGCCAGTTTTATGGAAAAGAGTTACTTTTTAATTCATTGTCATAACATGTACATATAGTAGTGTATACACCACTCTACACAAAGTAACATCATAAATATACTGATACGGACAAATGAATAAATGGATAGATAAATAAATAAATACATATTCTGACAAAAAAAAAAAAAAAAGTTAACCCTTACAATCAGATTTTTTATGTCGTACCCAGGACCTTTTATACTCACTTACACACCCACAGAGAAGAGAAAGGAAGCCGTTACCAAAACAAGGACATTCCTCAAACTACTCCGGCCTTCATCACAACAGAACCTTATGTTTCGGCAAGATAACATAAGGTTTTGTTGTGTATTTTTAGGATTTAAAGTAGACACAGGTACGTTTCAATAACATGAGCATTTTCTCTATCAGATTTATGTCTATTGTGCCTGTCCTAAAGATATGGTGTTATTTCTTAAACATTAATACTCACTGCTTACCTACTGAAGTGCTGCAGGAAAAAAAAAAAACCCATATCAGATAAGAAATGTCTTTGTGAGAATGAAGTGCAGATGCAAAATCATCAAGCTGTCAGCTATCAAAATCTTAACACCGTCACTGACTGCTGATATTAAAGCAACACTTATCCACACCATCATCTCAGGAGGAAAAAAAATGGCCCCAGTTATATTCAGTGCCAGTATAAGGCAACACCTGACTGCCAATGAAATATAAATTTATGCACCAACGAGACACATTCCTGTTTTTATGATCTGGCTTTTTTATTTGAAGTTTTTTTTTTTTGTGTGGATGGTGTAATAAAATCTTATTCCTAGCTTTCACTGCAGACATCTTGGCTTTTAACCGCTGTCTCCGGGGCACTTTAAGTGTCTGTTTGTGTCCCCAACCTCTGAACGTGAGACCTTATTTGCTTAGCATGAGAACAAATCAATAAAAGGCCAAATACTGTGAGGAAGGTCTCTGGTGACATCAAAAGACGTTAGATACAAAATGCGTATGGAAGGTGTGAAGAAGGAGAAGAGTGTGGGAGAAAGGAAGAAAGCGCTCAAGATGGAGCTATGAAGATGTCAATTGCTACCATTAACACAATGTATGATTTATTGCTCAAATAGTATAATCAATAAAATTAATGATTATGCCCATTCCTTCTTTTTGTGTTGTACTTGAGTGATCAAAATATATATTAAGTCACCCAAAACAATTTATACACACTTCAGGAAAAGACAAATAGTATGATGTATTTTATATGAATATAATATAAATTATTATATTATCATATTTTCATATTAAAGTAAGTTAATTAATTAATATATAAAGTTTTTCTTCTTTATATAAAATGTATAATTAATTTACGAAATTATGAAATTATAAGAACTATATTTAAACATCTCCTTTATCTATGGCTGTAAAAATTTATTAAATCATATTAATAGTTATATTTATGATCATTTTTATATTCTGAAATCATAAAATAATTTTGCCATTGTTTATTTCATTTTGGTAATACTTTATAGCTTCTATACCGTATAGCTTTTTAGGGAAATATGTGTTTGAACTTTTATATACTTATTACTATACTTATTAGCAGACGCCTGTGTTTGATGCTTGTCAGAAATCTTTCACTGGATGATTGGTTTCCTGTGTTTTGTCTTAATCTAAGAGGGAAATGAGCTCTATAGTTATGAGCGCGTGCTGAATGTCCTTGCCTCCGTGGCATTGTGAAACACAATGCGAATTTTGCGTCTAATCAGCTTACTGTTACCACAGCTAATTAGCCTTTGCGGCTCCCTAACGATGTGTTGACAAACACATAGGATAAGACATTCAGGCAAATAGATGACGGGAGTTAACTGTTTTTGTCCCGTACTTATCTCCTATCAAAGAGACAAAGGGTAATTAGAAACTGTTGTGTTACAGAAAAGTAAACACGGTGCCGTAAAAAAGAAAACACAGCGCTGTTCTGGCAAGACATTTGCTGCCTTGGATATCACAATTCCAAAATGGTGTATTATGTTTCTCAAGTACGACATTTTAGCATGTGCAAAAAAACTAATTTTAGTTATAATATAAAAAAGATAACGTGAATGATATCATTCTTTTCCACTATAAAACTTTTCTTTTTATAGTAATTGTGGACTTCTGCAGACAGTGAAGCACTCATTTGGTTTTGCAAAATCCAATTTCATATGTTTGCTTCTTGATGCAGGTATAAAAAATAATGATGAGTTAAGATGATGAGTGATTGTGGCCTTATACAAAGCAAAGTTGATAAATCCATATCCAAAATGGTTTATTCCTTTTATACCGCAACAAGTTGTCCATTATCCACATTTTTATATATTGATGGACATGATATAAAGCTTTATACCTTTGTAGTTGCATGTACTGTAATGTTGTGCAATGTCTTTGAAACATGTTCATTCCTGTTATCACTTATGGCATATAGATTATGGCAGCGACAGTCATTCCTTCACCATCCTCTGCTTTTCTCTTGCTTTAGGTTTAAAAGATAAGAAAAAAAAAACATCTTATTCATTATATTAATATATATTTTAACAAGTAATATTACATGTTTTATGCCTATTTATATATCATATTCTTAAAATGTATCTAGTTATGTTGACAGAAATGTTCATTTGGAATTGCAGACAGCTCAGAGTTTAAGAAATCAAAGACCAAGTCAAGTCAAGTCAAGTCAAGTCAAGTAGGCTTTTATTGTCACTTCAACCATATACAGTTTAGTACACAGTAAAACAAAATGTTCCTCCAGGACCAAGGTGCTACATACAACATAAATGAACGACATAAATTAACAGAAACTAACTAGCTAACTAAGAAACTTAATTAGCTGACTACTGTAGCTGAGACAAGACAGATTGACATGACAACATAAATTAACAACATAAATTAACAACTAACTAACTAGCTAACTTAGAGACCTACAATTAGCAGGCTAGCTGGGACAAGACAGACTGACATTTTAAGTTAACAGAGAACGATCTACGTTTTTATACAAAAGAGACAATACAGTATAGAGTGCACGTGCAAATGTGCAAATATTTCTTTCATCCAGATTTTTTAAAGTAATTTTCTTAACTATAAAACTATTATGTAAAGTGTGCTTGTTGACATCAACATGGACCAGTTCTTGGATTCTGCCATGACCAAATCACTATTTTTTCCTGGCTTGGTGTCATCAGCCCAGCAAACCACAACTCATTATCAAAGCTGGAGGAAGTGCTTCATTCCACTGAAGGCCCCATTAAGGCTGAAGTGGAACCCCCCCCCCCACACACACACACACATTTTATTGGCTTTTTAGCCTTTCTGACAGCACCGTCCATTAGCACTGATGGCACTCCATAGTCTGTCTCCAAGCTCTCCAAAGTGCGAGTATGGCCTGGATCACATGGAAGTAATTAAACCATGTGGTTCAAATGGAGTCCAAAGAAGTATTAAGAAAAAGTTACTGTTGTGCTTTAGTGGATATTTTTGGAAAGAGTCTTATTTCGTAAACAACATAGTGTTCTGCAGTCTCTAAATGCAGAAAGGATTTTTTTTAATAGAAAATGCAGAGTGCCTTGAAGGAACTAGAAATGAAAGAAAAACATGACATTAATTAATTATACATAGGACCTGATACAACCCTAATAGCTATAACTGTTTAGAATAGTTTGTAGATTTTAATCTTTCTAATTATATTTTATCTAAAACATTTCTGAAGCTTTAAGAGTTTCCACAGAAAGACAAACTGATAGCATGCTATATTAAAACTGTTACTCTAACCTGTTTTAATAATAATTTAAAGATACAGTATATTAAGTAGACTTAATAACCAAAAGATTTTTTTTTTCAATATTGTCATGCAAAAATGCACAAGGTAAAAACTTTCAGATATTCTTATAATTCATGGGACATGTGATCTGCACCAAGATATAAAAAACATGCCCACACATTCACAAAACAGATGCAAAGCAATCTTATTTGCATACAATCTCGTTAAGTTCTCTCAGTTTACTGGAAAACCTGACTTCCCACCCCTTTACCTTCTCAACATCCTGCCATTACATCTCTTGTAAAACAAATAAATAAATACATAGATCTGTTTTATTTAAGCCATGAAAACATATTCAAGCATAATGAATTTAAAAATAGGCACCTTAAATCATAGTCTTATAATTGAAAATTTCAAGGTAACTTCCTGAACACTTATGAATGATATGTCAGGGTTAGTGATGGCAGTTTGACCTGTAGGAATTCAAACTAAATACCTTTTACTTAATACAATTCCTGTTACTTTAGCATGAAATAGGATTGCATACATGCTCACCTGCTTTGCCACAATGCTTTAACCTTCATACATGAATTATTCCTTCCAACCATTCCTTCCAAACCCTTTGCCTTGAGGCATGGGTGCTATAAAATCTCAACTGTTTATACCAAACCCTTTTTGGTTTTCTTTCGATTTCTTTACACCAGGAAAAAATAAGGCACTGGGGCATGCTTTGACAGCTTAGCAATGTTTTTTTCTCACAATTTCAGAGCCTTTGACAACCTTAAGACTGAATATTATTACTGTACTTCATTTAACACCAAATGCATTAACACTGGGATTTGCTGGAAAAATGATAAAGAATAGCACAGTTACAGAAACACAAATTTCCTTTGTAAATGCTCAGGCTTTAGTCTGTTGGAGTGGACTTATATATATACATGTATATTCAATAATTCAAAAAGTTCCTTGGCGGCCAGATGCCTTGCTTCAGCCTTGCCAGACTGTGGCAGCTGCACAGTGCCTCTGACATGTTGTGCACGTAGAAATGTGACATAAATATTTCACAAATATCCACCACAGACTGGTGGGTCACAGGTAAAGTGATGGGATGAGCCACTGCTTTTTGGCCACCTTTTTTTTTTTTTTGCTGCTTATGGAGAGGAAGGCATGCATCTCCAGCTCCCTGATTGTTATCTCTTAATAAGCATGCCCGACTGAAATCTTTTCAGAGCAAATTGTTGAAGACATCTGGCAAAGCTTTTGCCTGCGACACGCGCACCGCTGAATGTCCCTCTCCGCCAGGTTGGCATGGCAACGTCTAACTGCTATTCAGCCGTCGTACAGTTTGAAAGGTTTAGGGCCCTAGTTGAAAATCCATTTGGGCCACTACCTGTGTATTCCCCCTCCCCTGCATTCTCATGTTGAAAGTGCAGTAAATCTTACCTCCCACAAACCCCCCTGATATGAATCAATGGTACCTTTGTACAGCCAAACTAAATAATCCTTGCAATTTTTCATCTTTTTTTATCCTAACGAGGCTTGTTTGTCCCAAAAGAGCCTAAAATGCAGAACTTTCAGACACCATTTCAATGCTACCATGGTGATCTAGGTTTGCAATCACGTTTCTGAATTTAACGTCAGTAAAATGAAAAGTGTTCATTTTATATAAATGATTAAAATAAACAAAAAGCTAAAATATTTTTTTATTCAGTAAGACTTTAGTAGGATTTCAGCTTAATTGTTAGTAAAATGAAAGATGAACATCACCAATATACTGTCTTCATAATCAAACAGAAACCAACTAAAGCTTGATTATGAATATTTGATTAATGTTAATTTTGTTAATTCAGACAGCCATGCACATAATCTATTAGGTCATGCTTTGTTAAAATCATCTTAAGGCCAAATCTGCTTAAGTAATTATTCAAACATTAAGATAGAAATAGTTTTTGTATTATTACTTCCTATTATATATATAATTACAATATGTGTTATAAGGCAAAATAATAGTTAAACAGACGGTTCTGGTTTATCATGCTGGGTAACCCAGTTTATTACATTTACAGTTCACATCTATGTATATACGTATGGCAATATGATGGCTTAGTGGTTAGCACTGTCACCTTAAACCTCAGTCCAAAGACATGCACTGTAGGTTGATTGTCATTTCTGAATTGCCTACAGTGCTTGAATTGGTGTGCGAGTGTGTGTGTGTGTGTGCGCATGTGCTCTTGTGCTCTGCCATGTGTTGGCACCCTGTCCAGAGTGTACCCTGCCTTGTGCCCTGAGTTCCCTGGGATAGTCTCCAGGCCCCCCGCAACTCTTCACAAAATAGATGGATGGATGGACTACACTTAGTGCAGGCTGTCAGTCAAGTCTGTGTGTTGGCAAGGCAACAAGCACTGCTCAGCTCTGGCTTCTTTGGGAACTATTTTGACGGACAGAGCAAAAAAATAAACAAAAAAATATAGCCTTATAGTGTCTAAAATGTCAGTTCCTTGATATAACTGTCTTCTTTAATTTCACAGCCTTACTAATATCTATATAATACAGCAGAACACTTGTTCAAGCAATATTGCTTAAAAATTAAATGTATGTTTCATACAACAGGTATTAACAATATGAATATGAATAATTATTATTTATAATCTGGTGTTAGGGTTTGGTTTAGAAATTAAAGAAGAATTTCAGAAGTATTTTACATTTACATTTAATCAGGGACATTCAAGTCAAACCAGAACTTTTGATTGTTCAGAATTAAAGAACAAATTTATGAGAATTAAAAAACGACTTTTATTTCTCAATATAACCGCCTGCACTTTGCCTGCAATTCCAGTGTTTCACTTGTGCTTGGATATCATCAAGGTAAAATGTTATGTCAGTATGCTGAAGCTATGATCGGACGTCTGAAAGGCTAGCCTCCTAGGAACTCCTTTAATGGCTTGGAGTGAGGGTAGGACTGTACAGGAGATGTGGCAAAAATGTGCAATTGGAGGTCGGCGAACAATTGTGTGAACAGTTCCTACAGTCAGGTGGGTCTCTTTTCCAAGTTGGCGACAAGCTATCTGTTGTTTTTTTTTCCAGGATTAGGCGTTCCACTCTGTGAATGTTCACAGGAATGACTGCAGTGGACTCAGAGCCACCTCGACTACTTTGTAGGCCTTCTTTAAAATGTTTTTCAACGTCTAAGCATCTCATCACCTTACTGTACTTGAAGTCTTCTGCAAATGTCAGAAGGTTTTACACCTTAATTTATGAGAGATTACATCACAAGTTTTGATTTAAATGCCCACACAGAGTATGATTAAAATAGTTAAAATAGGGCAGCACGAGGGGTTAGTGGTTAGCATTGCTGCCTAGCACCTCCAGAGTCTGGGTTTGATTCCTGCCTCGGGTGTGTGTGCATGGAGTTTGCATGTTCTCCCCGTGCTTGGTGGGTTTCCTCCGGGTTTCCTCCCACAGTACAAAGACATGCAGGTTAGACTAATTGGTGTTCCCAAATTGCCCTTAGTGTGTATGTGTGTGTGCCCTGCAATGAATTGTCATACTGCCCAGGGTGTACCCCACCTTGTGCCCTAAGTCTCCTGGGATAGGCTTTATTATTATTATTATTATTATTATTATTATTATTATTATTATTATTATTATAAAATATACTTTAAAATCTAAGGAAGTCTGTCTTTGCCATTTGCTTTAATCCACCATAATATTGCCTATAATGTATAATTGCAGTCCTTTAAATTATGGCAGAAATTATAACCACATTACAGTGGACTGCTCTGTCATGCACTTTTTTTTCTTCATTTTTTTTTTTTTTAAACTATGATTTAGGGGGAAGTCGTTGATTTTGATAAATGGTACAGAACTCTGAGATACATTTAACTTTCACCTTCAATGGTTTTCTCTGATCTTGCACTTAAATAAATTACTGCATAAGAAAACCATTTGGGATTTGCTGTGACTTCCTTGATCTGCTTCGCTCCACTCCGAAGAGTGTGACCCTTTTACAGAACTACTAATCACTTCAATGTTATCATTCTGAAGCCTTAATGATCATATAATGCCTGGATCAATATGTAAGTAGCAGTACTTTTTTTATCTGAAAAATTAATGTTGCCTTAAATAGAGTGAAAGAAAATGGAATTTATATTTCTTTTTAACAGTATAATGAGTCATTCTGGTTAAAAAAAAACAAAAAAAAAACCTTTGTTTCATTATTCCTCACTAAAGTCTTAAAAGGTGGGAGTGATTTTAAATTTTAGACTTATATCTGTCATAAATTGTGAGAGGTGTTTTTATATCTTCAATGCCAATTTCTTCCAAAACAATAATTAAAGTAAAGATTTAGTTAAGATGTTATTTTAATCATGGATAAAAAACAGAAAGGGCTTCTAGCACACTCTCCTGTGGCTTCTAGTTTATGTTATTAAATAAAAAAATAATTACAAATCCATATTTTGGGAGGCATGGTGGTTAAGAAGTTAGCATTGTCACCTACAGTAGCACCTCCGGGGTCCAGGTTCAATTCCAGCCTCATGGTGCATGGAGTTTGCATGTTCTCCCTGTGCTTGGTGCGTTTCTTCCAGGTACGTCGGTTTCCTCCCACAGTCCACAGACATGCAGATTAGGCTAACTGTCATTCCCAAATTGCCTATAGTGCGTGAATGAGCATGTGAGTGTGCATATGTATGTTCGTGCCCTGCGATGGATTGGCACATTTTGTCTCCTGGGATAGGCTCCAGGCCCTCGCGGCCCCATACACAGGATAAAGCGATATAGATGGGGAGTGAGAGTGAGTGAACATTTCTAGAAACACCATCATAGCACTTGTACGATTTGGACTTGGACAATGTTGAAAAGCCACCAAATATGTTCAAGCAAACTGAGATTATATTTTCTTACACTCTGGATAGCCAGGATTGTTTCTTTCAATCTGGTGAAATAGTCACAATTGCTCACTTCTTTGTCATGTAACGAAAGCCATCCATGGTCATCCATAGTGACCATATGTGAGTGGAATATAATTCAATAAAAATTTTATTTGGATTTAACACATCTAACACTCAATGCTGTCAGAGATGATTTACAGAAATCGGATCCATAATAATCAAGCCGGATGTGACTGTGACAAGGAAAGTGTCTCTAAAATGGAATGAGTTGAAAGAAAATGCCACCCTTTGAACTAAGTGGCACCAGATAGTGGAATCATGATTATTAATATAAACTACAAAACTATGTTATATTGTCAATTGATGTATAGTACAAGAGAGAATGATATAAAAACGAATCATACTTTTATCCTACAGTGGCTTAAAAAAATTTACATTGTGATCAGAGGGCAAGCGAGGACTTCAGCAGGTCTAGCTATGACAGCATCACTAAAAGTGAGAGCTAGAAGGTAATATCAGTCAGAGGGCAGCTGGGAACATAAAACATTCTGGCACTCCACCGTCAACAAACCTGAGTGATTGCATGACAGAGAGAGGTCAGAAACATAGGGGTGTTCCCAATTTGTGCATGTACGCATATTTATGAGCATGCACATTCTTTAGGAAGATAAACACGGTCATATGCTTAACGACCATTTCACTAATTTTACTGGACAAATGTGCACTTTTAACGACATTTTCAATATTGTGATGAGCATCTCCTGTTTAACTCTATATTTCTCACAGCTCTTTGCACTACTGTAGCTCTCTCCTGATTAAAATCCAATTATAGATGTTTTTTTACGTACATCTGAGTGCCCAGACAGACAGACAGACAGACAGACAGACAGACAGACAGATAGATAGATAGATAGATAGATAGATAGATAAATAGATAGATAGATAGATAGATAGATAGATGTTACCAAAGATACCAAAATGTTATCTTTGTTCCTAAGGATTTTGTAAGAATGAATGCCTACCCAATGAAACATCCCTCTAGAACAGCCATTTTACTGATGGAATGCTTAAATAACTTCACAGGAACAAGATAATGACCAAAAATGCTGCTGTTTCAAACCACATTAGGCAGTAGATAGTAAACTACAATTACATTCCATAGAGTCCAATCTATTATAAAAGAAAATTGTTGGTACATCGGAGTGATTTGTTTCTGATGACATAATTCTGTGATTTGTACCACTGACAATGTTTTCGACCACAATACCAAAAGCTTAATTCGCAGGACACATAAAAGAAAGTACCTACTGTTTTTTTTCTCTTCTTTTATCTTTTCTGACAGATCCTAATAAGTTTCCCTTCAAATTGTTAAAATTACACATCATATAAAAACACTGCTTTGGAATGAACCAGTAAAGTTGGTAATTATTTTAGTAAATCACAAAGTCTGTCTGAAAAAAGGGTGCGAGATTAGCTAATTTTTATCACAACAACATTCTTGGTCATATCTAATAATACCTGAGGAAAATTTCATCATATACTGTGATGTGTGATTCGACAAGGGAATTGCATGTCTGCTGTATACATTGCATTTTCTCCTCACTGTTTCTCTTTATTAGCACCTGATTACTATGAATGTAATCAATGTCTTCATACAGGAAGTAGTTTGGCAAAATAATTATATCTAACATCATATGAGGATCTCAGAAGGGTATATAAATAAGGTAGTTGGAGAACATTTCATGTAGTCACATGAGGACATTCAGGACTCTAAAGGTTTAGATGTTTTCTGAATGTTTTATACAATAATACAGTTATATAAACACATGAACATTACTACATTGTGGGTGCATTAGTTAAATTGTATGAGAAATTACTGTTAATTAAAAAATATTCAAATACAATATAAACTCGGCTATGTAGAGTATGAATAAATTTGTAAGGTAGGGTATGAATGCAGACCTTAAGCCATAGTTTAACCTAAACTTCAGACTGTGGAGTCCTGAAACTTTTTTTAAATTTTTTTTTATAAAAGAAACAGTGTTATACTCAATCAACAGGAAGTGAATAAAACTAGACTAGATTGATTTTAATAAATAAAAAGTCAAAAGTTTGGACTAAAATCTACAAGTTTGGATTTTTTTCACAAGTTTTCTTTTCTACATTTAAGAACAATGACAGATTTTTTTTTTTCAAAATTGTGAAATAACATATGGAACAAGTAATTAAATAACAACAGCAACAACAACAGTCGGTTGTTATTTTAAAACACGAAGGTCAGCTGTTCTAGAATAGTTTCTTGCAAGAACAGTATTGTGTCGAGTGCATTTGCAAAACCCATTAAGCACCATGATGAAACTGGCTCTCATGAAGACCGTCCCAGGAAAGCAAGATTAAAACATAAGAGAAGTTCATTTAGAGTTACCTAATCACTAATTAACAGCATCTCAGATTAGAGCTGTTATGAAGGCTTTACACATCTCAGTATCGACTGTTCAAAGGAGATTATTGCATATTTTGGATGGCTTCAGCATTATTTTACAAATGTAGAAAGAAAGAAAAATCAGTAAAGACTATAGAATCAGAAGATATGTCCAAATTCTGACTGGTGTGTCTATTCCTGGAATTATAGTCACTTCACTGCACTTTTTAAATTGAAAGTATTTTTTAATCCTTCCACTTTTGCTATGACTAATTTCCCAAGCCATGAATTCCACAGACAACTAGCCGACCTAAATGCACTAAATTGACTCTGTTATTAAAATGCACTTGCACATTATGTCTGTTTTCATTTACATGACACTTGCTGTGTTCTACAATTAAAATGTTGCAATTGTGTTATTTATTGACAAACTCCCTAATATTTGTTCTCATATCTGTTCCAACTGGTACCTGCTACATAATGTAATTAAAGCTTTTTTTCCTCTACAGCATTTGTATAACTATGTTGTATGTTAAATATTAATTTTCATCCAAACTAGCCAAACTGAATATTTAACTATACTGTAACCCTATTTATTACAATAAATATTATTAAAATGTAGCCATATTGTAATAATTCAGGCTGCAGTATATTTTCATGTTTAGAGTTTGTACATATTTTATGATTTATGCAAATTATTGATCATACCAATGTTACTAAATGGGTGTTTCATTTTTTTCCTTCTGCCTTTTCATCCCTGTTGCTATAGTAACCCCCAGCCAGGCTGTTTATTAAGGAGGAGTCATGTATAATTGATCCACTAATGCACTGCCTTCCAGTCACTGGCTGCAAAGTCTTTTGTTTCCAGGTCATATTCACGGTCCAGATATTTGCATAAAAGCATTGCATTTGCTCAAACCAGTCATTATTAGTAATTTCCCTTCTAATCTGCTGGTGATGACTGCAGTGTAAACACAGGTTTATAAGTGGTAAATATTGCTTTGTTGGGGATTTATTACATTATGGGTTTTAGGCTTAAGATGTTTAGCCAAAGTAGTAATTGCAAACAGCGCCTTGATTAAGCAATTAGTTTTTCTTCCCCATTGTGAAAACAATTTGTGTTGCAGTGCTGAGCTTGAAATAATTTTGTTTGGCAGTTACCTTTGTCTTGGTAATACATAATGATGCCTTTATGTTTTTACTAAATCCTGTGTTTCATTCAGCAAAGTGAACAGTGCATTGATCATTTCTGGGGTGCATCGGTATACCCTTTGGATAGTAAATGGTTCTAGCTTTGAAGGGATGCCTTCAAGACATTTAAAGCTTTCATGAGAGGATAAAACTAAAGAACCATTCATAGTGCTAGATTTACCTACACTTTCATTTAAAACCCACCTGGTTTTGATTTTTTTTTAATAACAATTGTATATTTCTTCATGTAAGCAGGAATGTGAAATTAATGTAACTGAGTGAAACTTGTGCAGTCATTATTAACTGACTGATTTATTGATTGATTGCCTGATTGATCCATACTATAGGTATTACATTCTTAGAGAAACAAACCATTCAGTGATCTTTGAATTGGTTCATAGATTTCTCATATGCTTCTCATTTTTACATAGAAACCCATTGTTGTATGGGTGCACTTAACATGGCCTTTCCTGAAAATTTATCACTTTGTTATATTGCAGCCATTTGCCAAAATCATTTTTTTCAAGTTCATTTTTTTCCTCATTAATGTACACACAGCACCCCATATTGACAGAAAAAAAAAACAGAATTGGTGACATTTTTGCAGATTAAAAAAGAAAAACTAAAATATCACATGGGCCTAAGTATTCACACCCTTTGCTTAGTATTTTGAAGCACCCTTTTGATACAGCCATGAGTCTTTTTGGGAAAGATGCAACAAGTTTTTCATACCTGGATTTGGGGATCCTCTGCCATTCCTCCTTGCAGATCCTCTCCAGTTCTGTCAGGTTGGACGGTAAACGTTGGTGGACAGCCATTTTTAGGTCTCTCCAGAGATACTCAATTGGGTTTAAGTCAGGGCTCTGGCTGGACCATTCAAGAACAGTCACAGAGTTGTTGTGAAGCCACTCCTTCATTATTTTAGCTGTGTGCTTAGGGTCATTGTCTTGTTGGA
>JAOVVA010000029.1:6791030-6805761 GCA_028565275.1 Leiocassis micropogon | reverse complement strand
GAGAGAGAGAGAGAGAGAGAGAGAGAGAGAGAGACTTAATTCTAAATCAAATATGATTTTTTTTTAACTATGAAAAACACATTTGTGATTAGACAATTAAGTATCAATAACATTCCCATTAGTAAGTGGTTGTCTTAAGCCATGAACGTCAACTATTCTGAAACATTTTTTTGCAAGCATTGTCGACAGTATTGTCAAGTGCTTTGCAAAACCCATCAAGCACCATGATGAAACTGGCTGAAAACCATCCCAGGAAAGCAAGACCAAAACTTACCTCTGCTGAAGAGGAAAAGTTCATTTAGAGTTACCAGCCTCAAACAACACCAATTAACAAACAGCACCTCGGATTAGAGCCATTATGAAGGCTTTACAAAGCATAAGCAGCAGACACATTTCAATATCAACTGTTCAAAGGAGATTATCGCATATTTTCATTATAGTTTTACAACATTGAAACAATAAAAACCAGCAAAGCCCATTGAATTAGAAGGTGTTCAAACTTTTAAATATGTGAGTATGTATGTAGGTATAAATGCATAAAGTTGAAGGCACATTTATTGTTTTATTTAAACTGGAATTTTTTTTAGGTCAACCATGGTATAATCGCCCCAATTATTGGTTAAGAAGCAGATTCATGTGGATACAAAAGTTCTCAGTCCTGAATTAGCCACGTGTGAATTTAATTATATCTATTATGTTTTGCACAATTAAAAGAGCTTATTTGCTCTACACAGAGATACAAGAAATAAATAGAAACCAACAGTAATGGTTACGTTTTTGAGCAAGTAGTGTTTTCTATTAATACATCATTAATAATTTTTTGCCTTTTCTTTGGCAGCTTTCAAAGCAACAAATTAACAAATTACCTAGGCATAGACTGAGAGGGTTGTTCTTTTCAACAGATATTTGAACAGGGAGAAGACGTCTTTCAGAAGGCCCGGGTCAACCAGGTCATGACTCTGTTGATGTTTTTCCCTTTCCATTTAAATTAAGCTATAATTCTGTTATGGGTAGAAAAATCTCCCAACCTCACACTGACAAAGAATCTGGCTTTTTTTTGAAAAACTGTGATTTCTTTCGGTTTTTTTCTTCTAGCATGCTTAAAATCAGGAAGAAACAAATAGCAGTCATGGTAATGGCAAAAACATTGCATACCTTTTCTTATAAAATTATGTTTACTTCGTGCATGCATGTGTATGTAACAAACCCCCAACCACATAGTAAAGGTTTAAACTTAACTTTATCAAATTTTAACCTATATTTAAAACTTAAATCGTTATATGAGGCAGATATTCTATTTTTATTTATTTCCTTTTTTTTTTTTTTTACCTAAAACTAGATATCAAACACTGTTTTCAAATTTAAGCAAACCATAATTTCAAAAAAAAAATTTAAACCATTTTTCATATTTTACATTTTCTATTTCTAATGTAAAAGCTCTAACTGAAGGCTTTTGTTCCACACTACATACTTACAAAGTTATGATCAGAGAGTAAAATAACCTACCATAAAATGTTGCTGTGTCCCCTGTTAATGATGGATCTATATTCTAGGCCTGGTTTTGTTTTCATCCTTGCTATTGATCACTTGCTACTGGTTCGATTCACAAGCACACTCAGTGGCAATAGTCTTGCATTCACAAAGGTCGTGTTATAAAAAATACCAATAAGCTAACATTCAATGATTCAGTAAACAAGAATTAGAATTCTTAGATAGCAGGTGATGATGGTCAGTATAATCTGGATATGGCTGTTATACTACTGTGTATCAATAAACAGCATTATAAATATGATATTTATATACAACTATTTGAAGGAAAGTAAAAAGATAGAAGGGGACAACAATATTATTATAGATTTAGGTAACTTTTATGTGTTACAAGCATGTTCTGATATTTCTTAGTAGTTGTCTGATATGTAATGCTATGAAGGTATATTGATTAATGACATCATCAAGAAAATTTCATGTTTCATTGCATGAAATATAAAACTATAATTGGAATTATAATAAAAGACATTACTAAAACATCTATAATTATAATAAATAAAAAGTACAAAGACCACAGTTATGTGTAAGGTGAGAGATTCAATTATTTAGTTATTATTGTTTTCTATGAAGCATACCAGGAAGAGTAACATGTATCATTTGTTATTCAAATTGAACTGGATTTTAATATTAATTATAGTTATACTGTACCTGAAGCAGTTATAACAATAACATTAAAATCCAGTTTGTTTTGAAAAACATATGATACACCTACAGTATGTTGCAGTAATATTATGTCTAGCCATGGCTAAACATTCTTGATTAAGACACAAGAATTAAGACACATTGTATCGAAGTCAGTATCGAAGTTTACTATAGTTTACAGTACCGATAATTCTTCTGCTTCCCAGAGCATTTAAAAGTCAGTGTTATCACTGGTGCATAGATAAATGTTCAGGATTAACCACTGAGTGGCAGAAAAAGACACTAAGCAGATCTCCGTGGGTCAGCTGGCCACTGTGGGAAAAGGGGCAAAGGTGATAGTAGTAAGATAACACACACTGGCTACCGATCAAGAAAGAATGAGGATAATTTCTTTTATTAGTATTAGTATTATTATTCTCCCATTTAAGTCAGGATCGCATCAGAATACCGGATGCCCCAAATTCTACTCCTTGTCTGTTTCTTTTTCTCTTACTCTCGCCCTTAACTGTGTCGTCCCAAGTTAAAACCTCTTGTGGATTATGTAGCTGATATAGTGTTACCTCTTGAGCCACCTGACCATGAAAAGAGTGTTTTACTATGGGGGTCAGTGACGCTAGCCAGGCTGTTGCTGAAAAACAGCTGTTACTAAGCTCAAAAGGCAGGGGAGAAAAAAACAAACAAGAAAAATAGAGGAATATAGGACATTAGGATCGATTAGCACAAGATTTGTGTGCCATTTGTTATCACTATTATTACATTACTACTTACTTTTTTTGTGTGTTTTGTATAAGAAAAAAATCATAATATATAATTCTTTTGATTGTGTAAAGCTGCCTTGCGACAATGACAATTGTTTAGAGCTATACAAATAAAATTTTGTTGAATTTAATATCTATTAGGCCATAATTAGTAAAAAAAAATAAAAAATAAAAAAAACATATGACGACTAACCACACTATATTTTTTTATATATATTTTTATTTATTTTAAATTTTTCTAATTCAATTTACTATGAGAATATGGCAACAGCTACTGTAATATGTCTGTAATAGCAAAGACAAAAGTTCTCACTACAAATCAGTAATCAGCTTGAATATTCATAAAAAAAGGCTAATTAGCTAACTCTAAAAACAACAAGTACTAAATTGAGGACTAAATGAGAAGGCAACAGTTCTACCCAGAAAACGTAAGTTTTTTGCGCAACTTTATGAATGTTAAAGACTGGGCCAATGATTGTAAGTCTGACATTAAGAAAATATTCATATTAGGTTTACATATTGGTCACATAATGCTTTTACATACTATAAATATTCCCACTGTACTGTAGTACACCTACAGTGTTCACACTGTACCTATCTGTAACATAAAAGATCCAAAATGCTCATATTACACCATGGTCTTGCTATTACTAATTTATAAAAAGATGCACAAAGAAACTCATAGGAAGAAAAAAAAATACAGACAGCCAGGATTAGTGGCCAAGGTTAGCAGAAGATCCAAGACAACGTGTCAGATCAGGTTGAAATCCTACAGCATTTTTCAAAGGCAACTATGTGTCAGCACATCCTACCATCCCTTCCCCCTTACACAAGCTGAGGACCATACTGTAAATCCTCTTCCTGTAGCTCCTCCGGCAAAAAGCACTCTTCATTGTGCTCCACCCAACCATATATTGCGCACTGCTTTAAACTTGATATAGCATGAGCAAACGAAACAATGGGATTTGTCTTTAAAAACAGATATCCTGTTGAAAGAGCACTTTCTATGTTGTCATTAAATAAAGCCCAGCAGGTCATGCACTGGCCTAAAGAATGAGTATGAAAAAGATGACACATATAAGATCTAGTGTTGCCGCTCTGGTGTATAGAGCAGCTGGCTTTGAGCTGTGGTGGTCTTAACCGTTTCTGATATTTAATTTCACTATTCCACTCTTTTGACATATTGTTGAAGACATATTGAGGTTTTCGTTTACAAATTGGTTACAAGCAACGAGCACCTTACACCTCCCATCTCTCTATAGTTTATCATGTGCTTGATAAATGGCAGGTTAGTTTATGTGAAAAAAAAAATGGTTAGGCACAAAATATTGTATATTGTTTTTTTCCTTTTATTCCTGTTGTTGTCACAAATAAATAAATTCAAATATGACATTTATTATAGATCCTATTTATATAATTTTTAATATTAATAGTATATATAGTAAATAATGTTTTTTTTTATTTAATTGTGTTACAAAGTTCTTGTTGGGTAAAAAGTCAGTTTGTCAGTAAAACATGGTGGCAAAAACAATCAGTCTGTTTAAAGACATCCAAAACCGTGAGTGCTCTCCTCACACAGTCAATGTCATACATTAATCAAGTTGTTTCAGTTACTGTATGTGCTGTATAGGCTTATTAATCAACTCAGCTTGTACTCAGATACCAACTGTCAAAATGCCCGCAATGCTCCTGCGAAGAAATCGTAATGGGATCCTTAAATTCAGTTTTCCCCTTTTTACATGTTTGGTATTACAAGGACATTAGGTTAAACATGATGTACTGTACATGTGAAAGAAAAAGATATCTCAGTCCAGGAAATCTACACACAATTATTACAAACATATACAAAATCAAGCATGTAGAATATTCAAATTGAAGCATGATTATAAATGCAAACACAATTTTAATAATAAAAAAAAAATCAGGAACATATTGAGATCAGGTGCAGTATAATGCCTATAATTTTTTCCCCTCGATTTCACAAATATACGGTATGAATATAAACAATATGCATATTGCTGTTCAGGGACCTCGAGTGATTAGTATAGTTCATTTAAAAGAAATTATCACATTCTGTAGGAGGTTTAGGTGGAGATAAACTTTACTAATGAGATTAAGCTTTACTAATGGCTCCTGTCTCATTTGGGAATGTACTTCAGGTAAATAAGACAGACAAAAACAAAATATAAGTTTGACACCAGCGATAACTGACACCTTTGTGAAAATGAGCAGTGAAGCAATGGCTCAAACCTGTTTTTTTTAAAGTCACTGTAGGACCAAATTATAAAATAATAAACTTTATTTTTGTTTTTATTGATTAGAGATGATTAGAGATGCAGTTAATAGTCTGCCTGTTTAATAACCCACCAGAAAGTCCAGCTGTAGTTCCTGTTTCAACAACACCACATTATTTAATCCTGAAGCGCTCACTGCTCATCTGAGGTGTTCCCTGAATACGAGAGACACTCTCTAGCGAATGGTGTTAAATGCTACTGCGGAGCCCTGGCGTTAGCGTGGCTTACAGATCAACTTTCTACAGACATATAGGCTGACGTCTTAGACACATCTTTATAAATCTTTGATGAATATACAGTCTATATATAGACATTTCTGCCTTTAGGCCCTGCACTGAATGACCTCCAACATGTCTGCCCATAGAAGTCCTATGACTGCAACGCAAATATGTCAGGTCTATAGTGGCAGGATTTCAAGTTTATTTCAAGTATATTTTAAGTTGTACTTTTGGCTAGGAGTCAGATGATATCTACCCATCTTAATGTTAGCCATTATCTGAGTCAAAGCCAAAAGTAACGTGCTATTCTTCTGCAGCTTCACTTTATCTTGTATCATTGAAATCTTCTAAAAGAAAACATCTAAAAGAAATACACATACACATATTTCCCAAAAAACAGTTTGTTTCAAAGAAAAGTCTCGCGAGAAAAGTGCTCAGTTCTTCATAATGTTTAGAGCAACACTGTTATTTTATAATGGGCAGAAAGTTTTTTTTCGTTGTTGCTGTTTTTTTTTTTTTGCATTACTTATCTTAATTGATTTTTTTTTTTTACAGTATTGATTCTAACTAGCATCCACTTCTTCTCAAGAACATTTTAATTTTCAGTTATTATTATTGTAATTAATCCTCAAGATTAGAAATTTGTGAGAAGTTTATATGAGTCAACTGCAGTAAAATAAAAAAAAAATGTAGGACTGGTCACAGTTATTGTGAGAGGTAGTGTTAGCAGTTGTTGTGCTTTACAGACTATAGTTAAATGTAATCCATCCAAACTGCTCTTCCATCTCAACCTCACACTCATTACTTCATATCTGTCCTATTAGCTTCACTGTTACTATCCTGAATTTGTGACCCGGCATATCAATGTCAGGTATTCGGTCACACAGGTTAGTTTTGCGCTATGGCCAGCGTGCTATTGAGTGCAGTAGGTAAAATGGAAATTTCAATTCAATTTTTAAATTAAAACATTAAAACAGCCAGACAAGATACAATAATATACTTGATATCATAAAGGCACTTTATTGAGGCAGGAGTCGGAAAATATGCATAACTCAAATCACCCAAAATGCAACTTGATTTGATGTGATGGGTTACAGTTTCTAAATAACGTTCTTTACATTTGAATAATTTAAAGTATAATTAATCATTTTGCATTCTGAAAGTAAATTACTCTCAGCTTACACCATTACCAATTCTTTTTTAAATGGTCAAGCAAGCATTACATTCAAGACTCTTTCTCTCTCCATTTCAAATGAACTACATACAGAGTTTAGTGGGATAAATAATCCTAATAATAATAATAAAACTAATTGGTCCAACAAATATGAATTGAAAGGCAAAATCGATTGTATGACAAATAATAAACAAAATATAAATTTGAGCGTTGTTGAAGGATTTCAATATGAAGTTAGTTGTATGTCATACTGTACTAAATCATCCATATAAAATCTACATAGAAACCCTTAATTTTAACGCTAAAGATAATGTTTCATACGGGTTGAAATGTCATGCAGCCACATTGTCCTTTATAAACTGTATATGATCAGTAAATTAATCAATTAAATACCTTAATTACTCAATATTAATTAAGAATTAATATAATCAAATATAATAAATACAGATATAATAAAATATAATTATCAACCAGTGGCTGGTTAAGAGCATAATAAATGTAGTACACAACATGTAAAATGTTGCAAATCTAACATTTCATGTAGATTTTATGTAGAAATTTTCTATGAAATTCTACATTCAAACAGAAGCACAGGAAAAGTTCCTTGTGATGTCAGTTATGAAGTGTCTACTGGATTTTCCTCTACTTTCACTGTCATAACAGATCTTTATCATACAAGTCAAGCATTTTGTAAAACATTTTATACAATGTTATAACACAAAAGTTCTGCAAAACATTATCCAGCTCAGGTTATGGATAACCTGAAGAATTACTTGCTGCAGATTCTTTTTTTTTTCCTAGCACCAATACACTTTGTCTGTTTTTAAATAGTGCAACCAGAATTCTGCCAGAAGTTACCAAAAACTAAAGGTAAAACCTGGTAAAAATAAATAAATATTATGTGTGCTATATGTATTTTTTTGTTATTCTGCATGTAGAATGTTGATTCTGTTTTGATTTCAGTGAACTCAAAATTAACTTGTGAAAAATTAATAAGTGAAAGTAAACGGACCATAACTGTATTTACAGTGAAATTACAAAACATAGAAACACTCACTCATTTCCTCACTCATCGTCTATACCGCTTTATCCTGTAACAGGATCGCACGGAGCGCCTGGAGCCCATCCCAGGAAACTTCGGGCCCGAGGCGGGGTACACCCTGGACCGGGTGCCAATCCATTGCAGGGCAGTATATAGAAACAGTAGTGAGAGAATCTAAAGACATTGACACTATTATCTTTAAACAAGACCTTTTTGAGACATTTCTACTGATGACAACTGTCAAATATTTCTCTTCAATAAATGACATGATATAAATGCTGTGAATGAAAAAAAAGTTTTTGAATGAAAAGTATTTATAGAATGAAGCATTCATTGAATCATTGATTTCAACTATTTTCTTTCTTATTTCTTCTATTAAATAATTTCAATTAAGCGTGGACATTTAGTCTATTAACCGTTCTCATATTCTATACTGATTTATCAATAGCATAAGTGTATTTGCATTCCCTGTTCAATCGAGGCTTTATTATATAGTGCTGACACATGAGAAAGTTTTTCTAATGGAGATGGGTTATCTATACTCTAGGGTCCTGGCAATGCCACTCGGCCCAAAAGCTCTTTTCTTTTGATTTCTGTCAATGACCAGACAGTATTGAAAGACACTCCTATTGTACCCAGACATCCATTCAGACTGGCTCCTCCTTTCCTGTCTAAAACTGCCACAGTGGAAAAAATTACTCATACAGAAAAAGAAAAATCATGATTGTAGTCTACTCACAACAAAGTCAAAGTTACATGACAGGATTTAAAAATATCACGTTAATAGCCCGTGAAACTGACTAACAAAAAAAAAAGAGGTTAAGAGGTCTGTTATCACTCTGTATAGCATGAATGAGCAGTCTAAATACAACCCTTTGCCTTGCCTTGCCTGTGTGCCACTGTCTATGTGTCTTTTTTCACATTAGGGACTGTCAACTTCTAGAAAGGTTTTAAAAACACAACAAGAGGTAATATACTCAAGGTTAATGCATACTTAATACGCTTGACTCATTCATTTCAGTGGATGCTTTGAAACCCACAGTGACAAGCGATATTTTATCGAACACCAATTTTCCCAAAGGTTCAGTTAACTGACTATTTTATTTTTCCAAAATATCCCTTGAGGAACCCTTTACAAAGCGTTGTGTTATATGCCTTACACAGTCTTGTATAACATACTTAAAAGTGATATGAAAAGAAAAATCTTACCAGAAAATTACTATGGTAGAAATCTATGATAAATCATCTTTCAGTACATTACTTGAGTAAAAGTCTTAAAGTATCTGATATTTACTGTTCTTAAGTATACCAATTTGTCCAACGTTTCAGTTAACTGACTATTTTAGCAGTTTTACAAAATAACCCTTCAGGAAAAAAAGTGGTCTTATATGCCTTATTCAGTCTTGTTTACTTGAAAGTACTTGAAAGCAATATTTGAAGGGCATTGGTGTGGAAGGCCAAGGTTCGATTCTCAGCCAATGCCCAAACTGCCCCCCAGCCACTGGATGCAGTGCTGGTCCCAAGCTCTGATAAAATGGGAGGGTTGCGTCAGGAAGGGCATCCGGCGTAAATCCTGTGCCAAGTTGATGTGCGGATTGGATGGTCACTGTGGGGATCCCTCAGTGGGTGCAGCCAAAGGACTAACAACAACAACTTTAAAGCAATACATGAGTAAAAGTGCAAGAATCTTACCAGCAAATGACTATGGTAGATGTTAAAATCAACTTTTAGAATATTACTTGAGTCAAAGTCTTTAAGTACTGTACATTATGATATTTGCTATACTTAAGTATATGAATTTGTCCAATAGTTCAGTTAACTGACTATCTTTGCAGTTTTTAAAAGCAGCCTTGAGGAACCCTTTACAAAGAGTTTTCTTATAAGCCTTACAAAGTTATGTATAAAGTACCTGAAAGCAATACTTAAAAGTGGAAAATCGTACCAGAAAAGTATTATTGTAGAAGTTAGAGTATAATCACTATTTAGAATATTACTAGAGTAAAAATCTTAAAGTATCTGATATTTACTGAACTTAAGTATCAAAAGTAATTGTTTGATATTAAATGGACTTAAGTATGAAGAGTAAAAATAAAAAAAATTTGGATTATGAATTTTATTCTGGTTTCTTATATTAAAGCTTAATATGGTGTAGTTAAAAATCTGCACCTAGGCTAATCTGCGATGTTAGCTACCACACATTAGCTTGGCCATCACATCAACCAGAAATTGGCTAAGAGGCACCTCATCCAGGAGGAAAAATCTTTCACTTCACTGCATTAAAATCATTTCTTAAAAATAAGGCCACTCGAATTGGTGCATTAACTTGCAGTTAAGGAGAACTGATTCACCAAACTTTTCTCAGCTTTCTTGCAGTCTAACAAATTTCTTCTCCTTTTCATTTAGTAATGAGTAACAAAGATGTTTTGGCAAATGTGTCAAAGTTCAAGTACACGTTTTATTTAGGAAATGTAAGGGAGTAAAAGTGAAGGTTACCAGAAAAGTAAATAACAAAGTACAGAAAATTTTACATGCAGTAACAGTATTTATACCACATTGCATTACAACACTGTCCTTAGAAAAAGTAAAACACTTCCTAAGGTTATTTTATTTACTTGTTGAAGGTCACACAGTGCCTCTAAATCATGCTTTTTGGCAAGAAATCTTCTGACCTGTTGTCACAGCTGCACATCCTTTATAACCACTCTTTCAATAAATTATTTGACAGTTTTCAACTCTGCTAAATCTGCCTGAGTGGTTCTCAAAGTATTTACTGCTGCTGAGGTTGATTTCTGCATATCTACACATAGTAGAATTTTCAACTCATCCCTGTGATGTGATGCATGCAGGATTCATGTCCCAAAAGTCAATACGTCATGGATGGCAATAAAAAAAATAAACCCCCTTTAGGTCTGTGTGCGTTCTACCCATGCTTGGTTTCCTCTGGGCTCTCCGGTTTCCTCCGACAGTCTAAAGACATGCATATTACTCTAATTGGTATTTCTAAATTGTTATAAATTTCTTAATAGTTTGTGAGTGTGTGTGCCAGTGCCTTTCTATGGACTGGCACCCCATCCAGGGCGTATCTCGCCTTGCGGCCTGAGTACCCTGGGATATGCTCCCAGCCACCTGGATGCTGAACAGGATAGGTGGTCTAGAGAATGAGTGAAAGTGAGTGAGAGCTTTAATATGCATTTGAAGAATGAATTTAATATATTTTCTCCAAAAAATGTGAGCAACATGTAGCTCAATCAAATGTTTTGAGAGACACAACATGTAAACCCAGTCTCCAAATCTATCCATAAACTTGTTTGACTTTTTTGAATCATAAAATATGCTGTATAAATATTGCAGCAAGCAGCATTGCAATGTCACAACTCCAGGGTCATTTGTTCACTCCTGAGCTCTGGTTAGTGGATAGAGTTTTGCATGTTCCTGCATCTGTGGGTTTCTTCCAAGTTCTCTGGTTTCCTCCCACATCCAAAAACATGCCAGAAAAGAAGATGACCCTCAACCAAGATAAAACTGGTCAGTGTCACAGGTTAATGTAGACACTTAAATGAATGAATGAATAAATTAATTAATGAATACATGAAGAGGTGGGATGAAAGAGACAAGGCTCATCACAATACATAAAAGAAAAGAAAAAACAAAAGAAAAGAAAGTGAGTAGTTAGTGAGAAGCCAATAATAGCCAAAACCAGTATAAATAACTTGTACTAGCAGCCTACAGTCTTTCCTTAAACCCATTTGACACACTTTTCATTGCACATGACAGTGTTTGCCAGTTGCCAAAGATTTCTTTTTATATTTTATCTACAGTATTTGTCTTTCCTTTTTTTATTTTTATGGGGAGGGGGAAACGCGGTCATCCTCATGAGAACTATCTAAAGTCTCCACAAAGTAAAATCTGGTCAGATCATCATTTCCTCTGGAGATTAAATATTTTCTCATTGTTCAAACATCCTCTTATTTGCCCTACAAATATTAATATATTGTGGAATTACTATGATTATTATTATGTGGAATCACTCCTGTAGTATGATATGCCCAATCGTCTCAAATGAACTCTACAATTTTAAGTAAATTTGCCCTCGAGATGATACATTGGCTAGTTTCTACTCGGCACTTGGTGCTAAATTGTCTAACGTTTCATTATTTCTGACAGAATGAATCTTATATCTACCTGTTTGGGTGTCCTCGTTCCAACAATATCTCCTGAACACCACAATTACCTCAAAGGACAAAATGGAGGTTTCAGTTAAGATCAAGTCTAATTGATGGATAGGTACACTTACTTTCATGTCAAAGCCCTTAACTTTTCACACCTCATCTTGTTTAAGAGATGGAACAATTACTGAATAAATAAATACTAAACTATTGACCCAGATGACCTTTGTTTACAGAGCCCCGGTATTTTTGGCTGTCATGCCCATCTTTATCTCATGCAAAGTTCATGAGCAGGGGAGTCTGAATTAGCTGAATGATCTGTGCTGTACTGTGCATAAAAATAATAACCTAAACCCTTCTCTGCCAAATAATTACATGGTTTACAAACTACTTGAAAATGCAAATATAAAGGCCATGGACCCATTTTAAGCTATTCATAGAATAAATAATGCTGAAAGGTGAAGAACTGAATACCACTCAGCAAAGCAGACACTGAGCCAAATTAAAACAAGTGCGGGAAAAAAAACGGCAAACTGTATCATAAAAAAATGAGTTATTAAAATTGCAGGGTGTAAATTATCTGACTATGTGCCAGAGGTTCTTTAAACAGGGCTAAACAAAAGAAATAAACATCTTATGTGTGTAGACTATTCAATAATTTATGGATCATGTTATAAAAACCAAACCATGGTTCAAAAAGGTATTACATTCCTTCTTTTTAAACCATACAATTCAATTTATAACAATAAAAATTCACAGTAAAAGTATGTGAGGTAGAGGTCTGGTGTGATTTGTCTGGTTGTTCGTCTAGCTCAGGAGTCATTTGTGCAAACTACTGGCTTTCTGGGGCAGCACCGAGGCCCAGGAAGCAGCTTTGCCACCTCAAAGCTCCAGGGTTCTTGGTTTGATCCTGAGCTCAGGTTACTATTTGTGCTGTTTTACATGTTCATCCTGTGTCTGTGTGTGTTCTTTTTACAAGTTATCCTGTTCCCTCTGACCACCCAAAAATAATCTAAACTGTCCCAGTACTGAACTGTCCTGGTAAATATGTGTGTGCATGGTACACACATTGGGATAAAAGTAAAATAAAATTCTTTTTTTTTTTAATGACATTCTCTCTTTTTTTTAATAATGACAATTAAGATAATATAAGAATAATTTGTTATTTGATGCAATGAAAGTTGCTAGACAACAAATCAATATTAGGTATGAAGTCCTTTATTCTTCAAAACCGTCTGGATCCGGCTGGTCATAGAGTCAAAAAGAAAAATCTGCAGTACTCTGGTGTCACTCAGCCCAATCCATGCCTGCTTGATCGCTTCCTGAAGATCATATACAGAAATTTGCAACAGAAATTCACAGTTTACTTGAGAATTCCCTGGTTTAAGCAGTTTTTGTACAGACGTGGACACCCCGGATTTAGAAAGCAAAAGTCCGGACAGATATTTGTTTCATCAGTTAACTAAACCAGCTCATTCCAATTATCACAATTTTCCAGCCAGATAGCAGAGAAGTAATTAGTGACATCACCTGTTTTAGAGAGGTTAACAGTAGCGAAGTACATTTACTTATCTCTACTTTACTTTACTTTTCCCTCCACTATATTTTTATCCTAATGGCCAAGTACTTTTTAGACTTTTCTAAAAAAAAATTTTTTTTAAAGGTTGAAAGCCTTAGTAGGCTATTTTGTTGCTGTTTCCTTTATAAGATATGATTGAGTCATCTACAGGTGACACTGAGGCAGCCTATAAACAATCACCTAATTTCAGTTTTCCCAACCTTTTAGACACGATTAGTCACTTGGCAGGAGAATGGAGGACGAGGCAGGTCCTTCCATGCAATGCGGAAATCCATGGTCTACATGATCTCCAAATCCATACTTGGGAAAATAATTTTGGTTTTCCGAAACATTCAAATATTCCTTTTGTTTTCAGTGTTTACTTTATTTGCCTAAAACAACATACAGCCTACAAAACTTCGCCATCCAAACTGAGGAAGCATATTGAAGCATTTATCCATGAACTATTACTAAACTCTTAAAATTAAGTTGCCTTAAATTTTAGACCTAGCTATAGAGATGTTAAATAAAATGTATTAAAGGATTTATTGCTAGCTGATGGTAATGATTGGAAAGTCAAACAATATACCTGGCTAGATTTGCATGCTAACTTTAGACTGAAGTTGATTAGCATGCAAAACTCGAGTTAGCTAATAGGGTAACATGAATAACTTTACTAAAGTCCTTGCAGACGCATGTTTTAGCTCTTATCAAAGAGTGGTAGCAATGGTTCTTTTCTAGTCCGAGATTGGGTTTGATTAAGCAATAAGCCACAAGAGGCTGTGGGTTGCGCTTGTCTTAAAACAGCAGGGGTTGGTGGTGTTAGGCAGGAGTTTTGTACATTTGCCTAGTTGGCGAGGTGGGAGTTAGTGATCGTCATCACGCACTAGTAGCTGGCACATTGGGACAAGCAAGTCCTGAAGCTTAACAAGGACTTCCTGAATTTTGATCGAGTGTTTGTGTTTCTTCAAGTTTTTTTAAAAAAAAAAAAAGCACCTTCAATATGATGTGAATAGTTTTGCTACCCATCACACACACACACACACACACACACACATACACACACATTTTCTCTACATACACACATGCTCAGACAGACCCCTGTTTTTATTTTGTTACATTAAGGTCTGGTCTGTACAATAAAGATTTAACAAAAAGGAATTGTAAGTGTTGTGGCAGTTATACAATTAATAAACAACAAAACAATGCTATTTAGAAAATTTACTTTCATACTTAAGCATTTTGAAAGCAAGTACTTAAGGAAAAATCTAACAGTAGAACTTTCACTTGTATCGAAGTAACATTTAACAAGCTGTATCTGTACTTTGACT
>JAOVVA010000029.1:6771236-6786692 GCA_028565275.1 Leiocassis micropogon | reverse complement strand
CCTCTTCTTTTACATCCGCTGACCACTTTATTAGGAACACATGTACAATTATACAGTTACAGCATTTGGTGTAAAGCCAAAAATCATTCAAACACCAAAAGTGTACTTTAAAAAAAAAAAAAAAAAGGGATATTTTTCTAGTCTTCAACTGTCTAGTTTCCTTGAACCCGTGCACTCTGTAGCGTCAGATTCCTATTTCTAGCTTACAAGCTTGGAATCCAGGAACAACAGAATGTGCAACAAATCTGATCTCAGTGACTTCAGCACCAGATGGGCAGGTGGGAGTATTTCAGAAATTTGCAAGAGGTCTGAAGAGAATGGCCAGACTGGGAGGAGAGGTTTGAGCTGACTGGAAGGCTCAGCAACTCGATTGACCTCTCCATACAACTATGATGACTGCATCTTGAACCTTGAGGCAAATGGGCTCCAACACCAAAAGACCATATTGCCATCTAGGAAGAGGAATGTGAGGCTATAGTATGCTTCCATCCATCCATCTAGGAACCTCTGTAGGGACTGTGGAGCCCAACTGCGTTTACCATTGTATTTGTTCCAATTTTTTTTTGACTGTGGTAGGACCTCCGGTCAGCATTCACACACTATGGGGAATTTGGGAACGCCAATTAGTCTAACCTGCATGTCTTTGGACTGTGGGTGGAAACCGGAGTATCTGGAGGAAACTTACCAAGCATAGTGAGAACCTGCAAACTCCATACACACAGACTTGAGGCGGGAATCGAATCCAGACCCTGTAGGTGCAAGGCGACGGTGCAAACCACTACAACACCGTGCCATATAATATGCTTAGGTTCTCGGAAATGTGGAAATTCATCAGATTCTTTGTCTGAATGATTTTACACTGTGACATGATTGGCAGATTGGATTACTGTACAGGTGTTTTTTTTCTGTAATACTCATTACTGGGTGTATAAATATCCACTATTGCCTACCTAATATATCAGGCCCTCATTTGCTGATTGCTTCTAGCCAGTCTTCTGAAATTTGCCTTCTCTCTCTTAATTAGCTTCAATGAATGTTGGATTAATCTTTTATAGTGCTTTGTCAAGGGACTGCAAAGCCCAAATCCCCAAGTAGTGACACTCAAGTGTGTCAGCAGAATGACTCACAAAGAGGTGAGGAGTAGCTCAGGGCTTTCAGAGTTAAAAGACATTTCTTACTCCAAGATCTAAGTGGTCCATGTAGTGTTACTTGCAGTGTTAAATTGCCCTCCATGCGAGCAAATAAATAATGCTGCATAATTTGCAGCACAGCTAAGGGAATGCACAGGTGAATCATTTGCACCGAAGAAGACAGCTCGGCGCAGCCGTTAATCTCTTTCATGCTCGCTCGTGAAAGTGCCAGCGTGATAGAGTCAAGGCATGGAAACATCTTGGTGGATGGGTTAAATACTAGGACACCAGTGATGTGCCTGGGTTCCTGAAGAAAACCGTGAAGATGTGACCTCATGTAAAATTTAGAGGGCATATAATCACACGTCATAAAGAAAATATTTGGCCCTCATAAATATTCAGGTTTAATTAGTAAGCATTTTCCTTCATGACATTAACATAAGTCAAGACTGTACACCCAGGCTCTTCAAGGACTTGTCTAAAATGTTTCTTAGCTTTTAATGCACTTTGTTGTATTGTGCAACCAAATAACCCTTTGGGGGTGAACCCAAGTGTATAATGAACCTTTTCTTTGAACATCCTATTTTTTTAATAAAGTCTTATATCGCTTTTGATTCATATTGATAAAAGCTAGAAATGGAAGCTAGATAACCAGTAGCCACCATGCCTAGCTGTTTCTCAAATCTCACACACCAAAACATTGCTATGTAGATTTTTTCAGTTTCTTAATTTGAAAGATTTACAAAAAAGAAAAATACATCTTTAGAAACATCACATGCTGGTTATTTTATCAGTGTGTAGCAAAGTCATTTCAAATCAATTTCATTTCAATAAGGTGGAAAAAAAGACTATATTTGCAAAATCACAAGTTCTATTTTAAAATAAATTAATAAATAAATAATATGTGTAAAAATTTAAGTTCTGTGCATGTACAAGGAGACATTCAGCAACTGCTGCATAGACTGTGGAATATATTAGGGGTGTAACACAATGCCAGTATCTGTCTTTGGAATTAGTTTAGTGCTCCAAATAATCGTATGGGTTCTCATGTTCAGATATACTGTATCATCTACAGTAGAATGGGGATGTTGTACCATGAATGTTGTTGACTGGGAGACTGGAAGGACAAAAAGGGATTTATGAAGTGCATAATATCCATGTATTGTAGATACAGCAAATCAGAAATGTCTGTACACTACCTGTGCATATGTTCCCCATGCAACCCTCTCTAACACTAACTCTAACATTAAATATATTCATTTAGAATACATTATGCGTTTGATCCAAATATTGTATTCACAAGTGCACCAATTTAAAACTATTTAGCCATTGTAGCTATGCTTCATTTGAATAATTTCTAAAATAGACAAAGTAGAATGAGAATGTTTCTGTATTCAGATCATCATTGGGTAATTATTATTTAAACACTTACCATCTCAGTCTTATTATTTAGTAGAATTCTCCACAATTGTCCTACAAATATCAGCATTACTGCAAATACATGAGTAATAGCCATAATGGAGGTCGGGGGTAGACGGTGTTGTAGAGAAAGGAACACTGGGCCTGATTGCCCTGGATGCAATCTCCAGAGTAATGTTGGAGAAAGCCCTGTATACCACCGCCTGAGCAACCGCAGAAAGATAGAAGATTCCCTGAAGATGAATTATGATGCAGCACAAGGTCAGAACCTTGGGCAATCTATCACATTTGAACTCTTTGGCCTCTTCGGGAATTCCTTGCACTTTTATTCTCGTGAAAATGATTAAAATGTGTTGCATGTCAATCAGATCTCATGAAAAGTTCTGATGAATGGCCATTCGTATTCTCAGTATACTGAATACAACTGTATTCATAGGTGGATCATAATGCTACATAAGATTCCATTTGTGCTTCTTTGTAACGGATTATAGAAATATTTCTTGTATAGCAATATTAATATTCCCTACCCCCCAACACCCCCTTTGGGACAAGTCATTAAGCATTAGCTTCTGCTCCTTCTAGCTCAGTGGTGCATTCCATGGGCACTTCTTCATCAGAGACTGACAATGCCATGTTCATATCTTCTGTAGACACAAGCATCCAAAACATGTTAGGACATGAATTAAAACCTTTTTACACAGATCAGCCATGTTATTAACACCACCACCAGGTGAATCGAAAAACACTGAATTTTATACCAGCATACTGGTGACAGAATCAGGGCATTAAAGCTTCATCAATGCCCACAGGATAGTCTGCCTGGCCTGATCCTTCAGAAAAGCCAAAACAGTACAAACTACTGAAAACCACTGGCCAGGACACGACCAGAAAAGCCAATCACAAAGGCAACACCCCATAACCCATAGCACCCAAAGGATCCAGTTCCAAACACCACAGTACAAGCCCAGGGGTCCTGTGGAGCCACAGTCCGAGGGGCCAGAGCCATCATGGTGGAACAAGGGGAAGCTAAGCCTGGGTGGTGTTATTGTTAATGGTTTTAAAGTTATTGTCATAAGTGATCCATCACCAAGAAAAAGCTGTATGGGAGTTTGTAGGTAAGTCTTATAAGTTTTTAGCCAGCTTCTGACAGTTCAGCATTTTTACACAGTTTGGCACAGTTCACCTCAGAGTCATAGATGTTTCAAGTGCATTGTAATATTTTGTAGCTAATGCGGCGCCAATTCATAGGTGATTAAGGCATGTGATGTCACAGAATTGATTGACCAGAAGCTGTTAAAAATTTCTAATCAGGACATTGCAGTATGCTCTCCAGAACAGCTCAGAAGTATAGGAAAGGGGCTTTAGTAAGCAGAGACCATGCGATTAAATTAGATATTATTGTAGGTTTGCCTGATTTTAAGATCTATCTGTCCCAAGACAATGTTGATATCAATCATGATCAACCACTTAATCTTGCCAAGCAGACACACTTCACAGCAAATGCAATGGTGAAATTAAATAGCTGAGGAACTGGAAAGACCGTTGGTTTGTGCCCAGAACTACAACATAAAACTTTGGATCGGCTTGCCAAACTGCCAACCTGCCCGTACCCTTAAAAAAAACTGGTTAGATTTATTTTTAGTGTATGTGTGTGTGTGTGTTAAAGAAAAAAAAGCTTTTACACTGCATATCTTCCTTTCTTCCTGAATATAAGTGGTTGCAGTCTGCAGTATTTCTACAGTAGATTTCTTAATAATGTATGCCTTATATATGACTTAGCTGGCAAATGGTTAGTATGGAAAGAATATGTTGCTTTTTTTATTTTAGGAGCTAACACAGAAATCTGACATTCATTACTAATATTGAAGTTTGTTCATTAAAAAAAAAATGTGACCACTAATACTCATAGGAATAACTACATTTTAACATAAACATTTAACATGTTTCATTTAATGTGTCTCTTTAAGTCAAAGTACGGTATTGGTATAATATACATGAAATCAGAGCATCATGTTAATTCAGTAAAAACAATACATGTCTGGAAGTAGCCCTCATGACTGACTCAATTCAATTCCACCAGGTGGATTCGCCTGAGAACGAACAATGTCTCTCTTGAATCATATTCTGATTATTGGTGAGCGGGTGAAACAGGATAGCAATTGCCGAGGCTGATAGTAAAGAAGCCATTGGACAGTGAGCCCTGAGATAAGGCTGATTATGCGTTTTCAGATGTCCTCACCTGTGGGGCCCGGGGGGCCCCTCTCTTTCTCGTCTTTTGAGAATGAACTTGTCCCTCCTTCTCCTTCTCCACCCCCCCCCCCCCCTGCTCTTTATAAGCTTCATTATCATCCTTAAATTGGCTGTGAGGAATAAAAGGCAACACTGTTGAATCCCAAAGCATTAGTGCATGGCTGTCCCAGTCGACTGGTTCCACGAACAAATGATTAAGGTGTACGCTTGTTTAATTTTTTATAAGTGCTATCTCTGCTGGCTATCAGCCAGGAAGGTAGCAGCTGAATTGAGCTTTTCCACTGCTTTTAAAACAGAACGTTATATATAGTTAAAGCCTTTAATTAGGCATGTGACTTTTATTCCTCTACCTTAAAGACTGTCCCCCTTACAGTTCTAAAGAAGCAGAGCATTTTTTTTTCTCTTTGTGCACGGTGATAAAGGCTACTGGAGCAACGTGACTCCTGTTATTGTTGGTTTTATCTGGGATCTTGCCCTGGACGTGAAGGGCTTTGCCCTGCCACCTGTTAGGGCCAATGAGCGCTCCAGAGCTGTTTATCAAGATTTCTTAAAATTAGGTCCAGATGTCAGATTTGTAATCCCCGAGTAAATTAACTTTACCACCAGACTCAAATTTATTAACGCTCATGTCCCTGTTTGATATATAAAGTAAAAAGGTTCTCTTAATGATTCAATCCGGATCAAATTTATGCAGACTTTTAAGAAGAAGTTTAAATACACAAATAAATTAGTGCCATGTAAAGTTTTGGACCATTGTCTTTAAATAAACCTTTAAATGTCATATTGCATGGTTTCGTGAGTGTAAATCTATATTTAGTTATACAATATGAAATTAACTTGCAAACCTCAATTATTGTAATAATTCCTATCCGTATGGTGAATGTTTCTATAAACCACCTTTTTTAAATATAGCTTCGTCACATTTACAACATGAAGCTTACTGGATAAAGCATATGCAATATGTATATAGGCCTTGTTTTATTTGTCATGTTCGTAGCACACTATATCATACATGTGTGTCAGTAATCCTTGTGGAGTTTTTTTTTCTTCCTGAATTAGTTAAAGCGTATGGAGGATTTGTGTTGCCTTGGTTCCTGAGATATTATCATAGCGAAGTCAGGCTTTGTAACACATAAGATGAGTAACCACGGAGTAAGCACAAAAGCCTGTGCTTAAGCTACTCTATGTACAGGACGAGATTAAAAGTGTCCTTTTGGAGCAAATACCAGGAAAATGTGCAGCATGCGCATTTGTAAAATGTTTGAATAAATTGCTGTGCATTTATTGCATCAATTTATTGCAACATTTCCAAAAAGGGTTTTCATGTGTCTGATCAGTCTGACTATCATGTCAAAGGATGGAAAATATAGATACAGTAGCAGCAAGATTTCAGATAGAGCATCCAAATTGCTCCGACTAGAGTGTTGCTAGAAGTGAATCATCTTTTACTTGTTGGAGAAATGTCTAAGTATTTAATTTACAGCATGTTATAATATGGAAAGCAATACAATGACACGGCAGTCAATCTGTACCTAGATAACTATAAACATGACTAAATTACTTTACATAGGTTAGCAATAATCAGATAATAATCAGATAACAGATTTATTGCAGTATCAGTTATAATTCCAAAATCTTCCAGCTATTTGTATGATCTTAAATATTGTCCATTGTCCATCCAGTGTCAGCCATAACCAGAGCAAAGTAATCTCACTATGGTGATTGCAGTGAGTGGCTGGAGATGTCAAAGCCAAAGTTCCTAAAAGAGCACTTTGTTTTAAGCCATCAACATGTCACACACACATACACGCACATGCACAACTACCCACACGATGTGCTTATCACTGCCTATGTCATGTTGCACTTGCCCTCAAAGTGCACAAGGACGAAGAACCCACACAGTCCTGACACACTCTGTGATTGATCATACACACCAGTTCAGTACAGTAGGTAAAATATAGTGTAGAGGTCTAAGCTTTCATTTATTTTTCGCCGGTTACCAGAGAATAATAGAAATTTTCAGTCACATGTTAATAATTTTATAAGTGTTTTGGGGTAAAATATGATAAGAAACTGCAAACTATGTATACTACAAGAGTTCTTTAGATATTTTATGGGTCTAGGTTCATGTCCTTATTTGCACTGTTTGTAAAAGAAAAAAGTGTTCTGTATAGAATTTAAAAGTTTCTTCCACACATGCAAGCTAAATGTTGTTGAGTAATGATGTTGGATCTATCACCTCTTCCAATTTGATTTAAAGAGGTCCACTATGTGGTTTGTATTATCATCACTAGTACTTTTGTTATATTTTATTAAGGTGTAATGCAAATGCTACTGTTTCTGTCAACATATTTTTGGCATTAGTTGTTATTAGCTAAGCAATAATGCTAAAAATCTAAATTGTTGAAAAATCCAATGCCAATGTAATTACTAAACCATAAACTAACATTTAGCTTCAAAAATAATCTAACATTTTCTAAACATTTGGTCTGAAAACCAAAGTATGACTCAAAGCCACATATTCACAGACGGTTCCTGTTTATCTGACATTACTAGGACAATGACTCAACCTCTGGAAGCAGCTGGAATCTCTCCTGCTGTGCAAAACCTGACATCTTGCAAGTAAATGTTGAGTTCCCAGACAATAAGTGGAATTTTAACGTAATTGGAAAGAACAAAATTAAATGCTGTGTTTAAATATAATAAGAGTGGACTGTCACTCATTCATTCATCTTCATGTGTACGCTGGATCCAGAGCAGATCTCAGGAATACTCTGTGTGAGATACAGGAATGCATGCTGGATTGGATTGCATAGAACTCGGCTTACACGTTCACACGCTCGTTCGGCCACAAGCTAAATTCAGAGAAGCCTATCAGAAAAGAGGAAATGTATCTAAAATTCCACACAAAAAGTAAAAAATAAAACATAATGACTGCCCCAATGATTTTTCCTGTCAACATGTTGATGTAGTTTTGGTAAAAATCAAGTTACATATCATGTAAATGATGTGCAAACCACACCAACCTCATAAATCTCACATACGTCTTCACCAGTCAAGCCAGTCTCTGGCGCCATGCACCAGCATGCTTCCTCCCAGTGTTCTCTCAGTGAGGGTGTTTTGACAGCTTCAACCATCAAGGGAAAGCTGTTATGGGAAGCCTATATAATGAAGAGACTCAGGTTCTTCTGGGGCCTTGTAAACCCAATGAAAAGTTGGAGTGTGTTCTTTTCAGCACCAAGTTCAATTCCCACAAGATCAGTGCCGAGTGGCTTATAGTCCAGCACGGCTCTTAGCATTCTTTTTTTCTTCTTTTTTTTTTTCACACGCGCTGACAAGTAACACTTGGAGCGTCCTCTTCATTGACACATTCCAAAGAGGCTGAGATGCTTAACCACTGCCTCCTTCTCCATGTCTGCTGACAGACAACAGAAGGGCCTACTTTCACAAAAAGAGCTGGCCTACTCAAACACCTGATCCAGTTTTGAAATGTTTGGAAAAACATATAATAGCCTGGCATAAGGTTCAGTTACAAAAATTTGTAACTGATTGACATATTATTCCAACTGCAGTGTGTTAACCACCAGTTATTACTGTTCTTATAATATGCTATTGCTGATGTATGATTTTTAGGATATCACATAATATAATAAATCTTTGTCTGTCAATGTTATCTTTGTACTCCCAATATGAAGAAATATGGATAATTGATGTGTTGTGTTAATTAATGACTTGTGCATAAAACATTCACTAATATCAGGAATTTTTGTGCTAACATGACTTCATAGACATTGGACAGTCTCCCTATGGCATTCCTAAAGCCATGAAAAACTTGACCATTGTGTTTAATATTCACTTTGGTTCAGTGAACATGAGACAAAAGACACATACTGTATAGAGGTTCGACATGTTTAACTACACTGAAAACACAAAGAACAAGGTATGTCATCATGACTCCTTCAAACGTAGTACTATTTAAATGCCACTTACAAACATCCCATTATTGTGTAAATGATCTCAAATATACCATAATTCCCTGTAAACCATCTGCTATTAGCATGGACTGTTTAACAGTTGTGGGCTGAGCTCGTGTTGTGACTCTGTGGTCAGGCGTTGGACCTTGGGGACGGATTGCTTGCCTGGCTCACAATGTAATCGGGTCTCATCCAGGAGAGTGTGATTGTTGTGCAGAGCCTCCTCCAGGTACAGTGGCGCTTTTGTTCCGGCCAGTCGACACACTGAATGCAGTCCGGGAACCTCGACAGACCCCGGGAGCCATTCTATCAGGAGGCTTTGTGCTATGCAGCGGCCCCTCTTCTGCCCTGACCAAACACTGGAGAACAGAGCTGGCATTTCACACAGGAGCATTTTGCAGCATGCAAGTTCAGCACCACATAATGTATGGCTACGCAAACATTTCTTAAATGGTATATATATATATATATATATATATATATATATATATATACCCCAAAATGTACAAAAACAAAATAATGTTTTGATCATCAATTAATTTTAGATATGTTAAAATTCTTCACTGGCTATTTTTCACTTAGTTTACTTATTCATAATAGCTACATCTAGATTTTGATAAAGGAACATATTAGTACATTAAAGCACACAATAAACCTGCTTGTTGAAATTATTCTGATTTTGTAGTATATGATCTGATCTCTCTACCAAACTGTACCAACTGTTAATAAATATTTAAAAATGGTATACTTCAGTCCTAATCCTCTGCCATACTTTTGTTTCATTTATTAGGTCAGTATTTATGCAAGTCTTAATAACCATATATAAGCCTGTTTGATTTTACATTTTAAGAAAATATACCATTACCATAATTTTAAGAAGCCTAATGAAAAAGAGTGCTTGAGTTCAGAAAAAAAGTATTTTCTATACAGAATACTTATGTGTGTCATCTTGTCCTCTAAAGTCTTTAACTTGTTTATGGAAACAGAGACATATAATGTCCTTTTCCCCTTGGTTTTTGGAGAAGCCTAACTTGAAAGAAAATACACATAATGGAGCATGCCTTATTTTTCAGGCATGATGTCTGTAGTGCAGTTAAATTAAATACAGGAAACTGAAATTGGGATAAAATAAAATCCATCAAATACTCCACATACATCATAAATATCTGACATCCACACAAGCTCGACCTTGAGTGCATCTTCAAATCCCGTGAAACCCAATGTCACCTTTTTCAACATTTTATACTCTTGCTAAAGCTTTCTGTATAAACACGCGCAGGCATTAAAAAGTGACCCTTAGTAGCCTGAGCATTTGTAAAATCAGCTCTAGCGACCACTCTAGCTGACTTCAGACCAAGCTAGATAAAAAGATAAATTTACAGTCAACAGTGTTGGTCTACTACTTATTAGTAAAAGTGTAGTCACTCAGAACACTCAAATATGCTTCATTTTATGTTAAACTAATTGCTTGAGTCAGAGTTGCTTTTGCCTTTGAAATAATTAATGCCTCTGGTGCAGTTCTGGGTCCAAACATCACCTACAGTTCCACAGTAAAACACTTTCAGTAATAACTAACCTGTACTTTTTCTTGTCACTAGGGTGGAAGCATAAAGGGGGCATTTAGTGTTTAGTACATTTATTATGAATATTTACTGTTAAATGTTCAAAAAATAAAATAGGGTGCATAACTGGCCCTTAAGAACAAGTACTCTAAAAGCTAATTAAAAGCTATTTAAGGGTACAGTTTAATACCCTCATATCTGAGAATGTTCTCATGCATATTAATTCCTACATTAATGATTAGTGAGCATTTATATCCAAATGCATAGAAGTAGAGAGTGCAGGAGTTTCTTTAACACAATAAATTCTGATGTTCTGCAAATCATGACCCTGTTTACAAAAAAAAAAAAAGAATTAAGAGCTTCTTAAGAGTAAAGGTTTGTTTTTTATGGTGATGATTTGTGAGTCCATACTGATGCTTTTTTTTTTTATCCAAGACTACACTATATTTAACAATATTATTATATGAAGACTGTGTTATAAATGAGTTTTATGAGTTAAAATATGGTTAATATTGTAGCTTTTTGTAAGATTTCGTTCATGAAAAATGAAATAAAACGCTTTTGCTGTATACTGTTATACTTTTACTTGGTATTTGGTTGATTTAATAGGCCTAACTATCCCACTCAATAACCAAATTAAAAGATAACCATTATATATAAATTAATCTGACATTTTAAAGTTTCCAAAATGTGCCCGACGCGTTTAATTTACTTTGTAGGTCAAACTTTTATTGTTCAAATATTCCTGAAGATCTACATATGGCGTTGCTCGATACATTTACTTTTCAGTCAAAACGACTGGACACAAAGTCCGATATAGATGATTCGGAGTCGACAGTGTAAATTTCCTCTTTTTTACTTCAGCAATTAAAGATAGTACACAAAAGTGGCAGGTCGTTGGACAATAAATAATAAATTATTTTTGTAATATAGGAACAAACAAACAAAAACAAAAAAGATCTCCGCTGTATGATCCGACATATTAACTTAAAACTATACACATCTTTGGGAAATAATAATAATAATAATAATAATAATAATAATAATAATAATAATCTCGGACGGACATATACACGTAAATTTCCCACGCAGCTTGTGGTCGAATAGAGGTATACCTTGTTGCAATGCTTTAGTCGCCTACTTGGGCTTGAAAACATACCATATAACAAAAACGGCCTAATAAAAGCGGATAGACTGGGCTGCCAGGCCGTCACTCAAACACTCAATATTCAGTGAATAAATCTCGCTTTAGAGAGAAACCGACCGGCAACTCAGCAGTTTGTTTGGGCCGCTCATGCTGCGCTGTCCGGACTCACAGTCCTCGTAGGTCTCATTTCCCTATGAGGTTCGCTGATTTGTCCAAAAAAATGAAAGAAAGAAAAAATAGCAAAACATCTCGGGTTGTTTGGCAAAAAAATGTAGCCGACCAGTTCCACCAGTTCCGCCAGTTCCTGTGTAGTGTAGGCCTAAATGTCAGAGAAATCGACATTTTGACATTCAGGACCTGGTGTAGGTCTACTTCCGCCGGATGTTAGCGACTTCCGGTAACGTTCGTCTTCGTTCCCACGATTGTCATCACAGTGTATAAACGCGACCCAGGGCTTGTTTGGATAGAGAAGCCCCGCGGAATTGGAGGTCTGTCGGTGTTATTCGGGAGTACAGCCTTGGTATAACAGGGACTCGACAACCTTGGTGACCCTCTTTTTCCCTCCGATTGTGGAAAGGAAGATTAATCCGAATCGTCTAGGCCTCGATGGGACTGGCCACCATGCTGTTTGGTGTATCTGGCAGTTGCGAGGACATGGATGCCACTTCACTCCCTGTTGAATTCGAGCCTGGCCCTCCTTCGGAAAAATTAACCTAAAATAAGCAAGGCCATTATTATTATTATTATTATTATTATTATTATTATTATGTGACTGTAGTTCTGAAAGCTTTTCTGCTTTTACGCACGGCCATTACGCACAGCCATTACGCACAGCAATTACGCGCTCTCACCAGTTGCTGAAAGGCCGGTTGGTCTATGTCGCTCTGCAGTGCAAAATCGCTCAGGACTTTCCAGGGTGGCTGGTAAGTCTGCACCTCCACCGGATTCGCCTGTAAGCCGCCATCGTGTCTCTCTGGACTGGTGGCCACCATTGGAGTTCCCGTCATTCCTTGGATGTTCTGCAGAAAGCACACAGAAAAACAAGTTAACCTTCAGAAAAGAATAGAAAAGGCGTGCGTAAAAATGATTGCACATGTACACAAAGCTTGCATTCACATCGATTCATTAGACTTAAAGTGTCTGTTGGTTGTTTGATGGTTTGTTTTTGTTTGTTTGTTTGTTTTAACCTTCTCACTCACCGTCTTGTCGTTGGGTTGCTGCTGCTGGAGCTGTTTCATCAGCAGGCTGCGCTTCTTGTCCTTGCAGCGCTTGTTCTGAAACCAGACGCGGATGACCCGCGGGCTCAGTCCCGTCATCTCTACGAGCTGCTCTTTCATGAGCGCGTCGGGCCGCGGGTTCGCGTTGTAGCACGTGCGCAAAGTGTGCAGCTGCTTCTCGTTAAGCACCGTGCGCACGCGCGTCGTCTTCTCGGGCTGCTTGTGCACGTGCGGGCGCAACGCGGGCTGCCGCGCCGAGATTGGCTCTGCTACACAAAAAAAAAACAAAAAAACGAAATGCAATTAGGTCAGTAAATACGACAGGGAGTTTAAATTTTCTGTAAATATGACAGATATGAGCTAAGATCGCAAGATGGAGAATGAGACTAATTGGACTAATTCAGGTGATTGCGACATATTTATATTTTGTGACAAACAAGCTATTACACAATATGTCAAACGAAACAGGAAACAAAATTGATAATTATAAAATGATTTACGCTGTTAGGAATGTGAAACTATTGTTTATACAGATTGGAACATACCATGGTGTTTATATTTTACTCATGGTATCACAACTGCATCAAAATCTTATTAGTTTATTGTTTGCTAAGAATATTACATTTTTGATCCCAAATTGATCCGTGCGCAAATCGAGTACTGTTTCTTTTGCTGCTAAAATATTGTGAAATTTAATTTATGCCCAACTGATTGGCTTATGTGTCAATCTCTGGGCACATTTTTTAAATTTTTGGTTGTGCACTCAGATTAATGGGACATGATTAAACTGATATAAACAAATGTTTAAACTTTTACATTAAACTTTTAAAATCACTATGTAAACTACTGTACGTATAGGCCTAAACATTAAAATATAAAGGCCTAAAATATAATCTGTCAATCAATCAACGGATTGCTGCATCATTTACGCAAACATAACCTTGGTAGCAAACGTAGTCATAAGCATTTCATGCATTCAGTAACACACTTGGACATGTCGTACACACAAAAAAAATATTAGTATTACAACAATATCAGACAGCTTACTGTATTTGGAAAAACTTTTGTGAAGTGGAACAAACCTGTTTAGAATGTGCTCTGATTTAATTTCCGTTTTAAATAAATCTACCACAAGATAATTATTCTTTACTCAATACTGGGGAAATTCAAAACTACTGTGTGTGCTTTAATGCACTTTAAGTATGTATTAATGCATGTCAAAATATTTAGCGTTGCACATGTGTATAGTATTTGAAATCAATTTAAATTTAAATTCTTTTTTAAATAATATAACCAGACTGCATAGTTTTTAATCGCATGGTTGGCTGTGAACCAGCGGAAGAATATCACTTTCATGCATGAATAGCCGAATTCAATAGCACTCAAACTGTAGGAAAAATGAAACGTGCAATGTTGACAAACCACTGACAACAGCCTGTTAGCTTAGTAACCTTTTCATTTGCGGGCTGATATGATAATCATCAATTTATTCCTCCATAACAAATCTCCATTAGCCTCTAATCATCTTCTTATTACAATAATTATTCATATTCATCTCAATATTAGGCTATATGCATTGTCGATAATTTTGCCACTTAGTAAGTAGACTACTAAAAATTAAATAATAAAACCTCATCTTTAGGTTCGGCCTGAGACTTGACAAAAATATCAGAATAGGCAGTTCATTACGAAGAGTCGCGCTGTGCCATCAGTCTATTCGACGCATGCACATAAGATGCAAGGGAAAATAAAACAATTCGATTAAAAAAATAATAAATAAATAACTTTACTTGCATGTGTGATTGCATTCCTGAGACAGTATTAAAAAGGCTAGAGGAGAAATCTACTGGAAACAGATGCACTGAACCAGCCATTTCTTTAGAACTTACAAACAGAACACATTTTATAAGCTCGAGCTGTATGCAGGAACAGTAACAGTCTTTGCGCATTAGGTTACAATAACAATACCAATTTTCAATTAAAATTATTCGTAAGCAGTGTGATTTTATTTGAGGGATAAAACTAAGGAAAAGAAGTCTAAAACCGATTGTAGTGCCACAAAGCCAAATATTCCCCCGAGGTCGTGCAGGATGCAGGGAGAAAGAAAAGAACGAGGTATGAAAAATAAGTTCTGGAAGTCATGTCATGCTAGACGCCTTAAAGCTGAAAGAACTGAAAGTTTACCTGCCATCTGTAAGGGTCGGGCCGGGTGCAGGGGGCTGAGCGGCTCCCCGGGCGCCATGCTGGCTCTCTCCACCACGTCGTGATCGGCTCGGCAGAACAGGCCGTCCTCCCGTAGCGCGAACTCATCGCCCGGGATCAGTTGCCTGCTGCACGCCACGCACCGGAAACACTCCACATGATACACCTTAGCGCGAGCGCGCATCACGAAGTCGTTCTTGCTGAAACCGATGTTACACTTTGCGCATTTGATTCCGTAGAGTCTGAAAAAATAAATAAATTGTTATTACTACTACTACTATTAATAATAATAATAATAATAATAATAATAGTAGTAGTAGTAGTAGTAGTAATAATAATAATAGTAATAATAATAATAAGGTCTGATGGTCAGTGAATAATAAGCAGAAAAGGAGCGGAAATGTGCTGTACATCCGTGAATTATTACAAATAAATAAATAACTTGGATGCATGGAGGAAACAGAAACAGCAAGAAAAGAAGCAAAACATTATTATTATTATTGCAAAGTGATATGGTTGTGGCAAAGTATTATTATTATTATTATTATTATTATT
>JAOVVA010000029.1:6738675-6754838 GCA_028565275.1 Leiocassis micropogon | reverse complement strand
AATCAAAACCAGGGCAAATACTAATAAGATTCCAAAGCCTGTGCAATTTGTACAGTATGAATGCTGTTGGTTAATCGACTCAGAATATTCAGCAATCATCCTGACCATTGGCTTGTCAATCAGCATTTGTTAATCAGGTTTGCATTTAAATAAATATGACACACAACATTTGTGCTGTGTTTTTTTTTTTTTTCAGAGCTGCTGGAAATTATGTACGAGATGGCAAATCAAACCGATATGCCGCATCAAGTGGAAAGTAAATCTGCTTTCTTCATCAGATTAGCAGGGATTTGCTGGGACAGTAAATGTGGGTTTGCTGTCCCCTGACAGACAGGGAGAAGCAGTGAAAGCTCAGCCGGCTGATGTATCAAGCTGAGGGACTGCTATGTTTGTCTTCTGGCGCCAAGGGCTTTCTGGGTTTGAATGTCTGTCTAGGAAAAAAAAAAAAAAAAGAAGAAGAGCAGGGGGAGAGGGGGTTGCGTTAGGTTAGTTGTGCTAATTCCTCCAGCAAGGTGATCACTCTGTCTTATCTTTAAGACAGTAAAACAAGCTATTGACCTGGAATTTGATAAGATTTTATTGTTCGTGATCTGTGCATGGAATAGTGTGGAATATCTGACGGTGAATAATGAAGTTTTTTTTTTTCAAACATTAGAATCAAAACTAGAATCATTAAAATTATATATATGAAATATGTCCATGACATCAGAATTTATTCAGGAATATTTAAATTATAAGCTTTTCGCAAACCCCTTTTCATAGTACCTTACACATAGACACGTCAGGTAAATAGGACTGCTGCTTTAGGATTCAGTGACAATGTAAATAAATATGAACAGTTTAACATATCCACACTCATAGATTATAAACCAAAGATTGTTTAAAAAATAGGTACATTTAGATCCAACTCCAATTAAAGACACATTATTGTCCTCAATTTTATTACCCTATTAAATGGACATGGGTGACAGATGCAACATATCTGGGGCATTTTTGTCTAAACTTTCGACAGAAAAATATCTTATCAATTATCAAGGAACGAATCTTGGCTTAAAAAAAAAAAAAGACATCTTATTGCTAATGAAAAGCCCACTGAAGCAATGAAGTGCTTCTGATAGTCCAAATGGGGTCAAAGATTTCATTGTAAATGCCTGTATGATTTTTCCAGTAAAGATATTTTATAATGTTGGAGGATGTCCATTTAAAATACTAAAAATACGCAAAGAATATACATCCAAGTCTCTAAATTAATCAGAAATGTATGCATATAGAAAGTTTTTCACTATTCCAGAACCATGATTAGACCGATTGGTTCGCACTGGCCTCCCAGGAACTCCTTTAATGGCTTGGATGTAGTAATTTCAGAACACTACTGGAGATGTGGCAATAACTCCCAGCTGAGTTCCTGTAATGTGCAAGTGGTGTTTATGAATGATTGTGTGTACAGTTTCCACAAACAGATGCGTCCCTTTCGCAAGTTGGCAACAAGTTATTCATCAGTTTTCAAGGATCAATTTTCAAGGATCAGTCTGAGCCACCTTGGCCAGTAGCGTCATTCATATGCCATATTTCCTTCTTTAATACGTTTGCACCATTCAAATTTTTTTTTACTATGGCTAAGAGTCTCATCAGCATGCTCTGATTGAAGTCTTCTGTAAATGTCAATTGGATTTACACCTTCATTCGCAAGAATGTGCATTTTAGAAAAAGTCAAGTTGGCCAATTTGCATGGAATTTTTAACTAATAACACCATGGATCTGTGTTATAATAATTTATCTACAAAAGGTTTAACTGCATAACATAACAGCTTCCAAAATCCTACAATGATTGCTGACATTTAATATGTGTTTGTTGAAAAAAGTAATCAGCAATAGACTGAAAAAAATGAGATGCAATAAATATTTACAGCGTTTGAATGTCTGCATCCAAAACCCCTCTGCATTCTATAAGCAATCTTTAACTGGCCCAGAGAAAGCATAATCCAATTTAAATAATACTCCAACATGACAAGAGGCAGCTAGAATGCAGCTGTTCTCCAAGTTGTTAGGATAATCTTAATCTTTGCTACGATCTGAACAAATGGACAAAACATTTCACGCCACCACTTCTACATGATGGCCCACAGACCGAGAGACTACTCTGCAATTTCCCATTGTACCGATGGTTATTTTTTCCCCCAAAAAAAATTTAATGCCACTGTTGAGAGGCTCTTGGAAAAATAACAGTGAATTAGACAGATTTTTGGAGTGCCATTTTTTTATTTTTGCATTCATTCCCTTACCTACCACAGAGACTGTACCTGCAGGTGGACTGGAGGAACTGAAGGAGCAAAGACAAGGTGGAACATTGGCATAGCTGAGAAATAGATGGATTTAACTACCTGACAGCCTGGAGCGGTACGCTGACACGACAAGTCATCTCATGTCAAGTGTCACAGGAAAGCCACACACAAACCCAGGCCTTCTACAGAGGGGAGTGAAAGAGTGGGAAGATGGTTAAAGGGCAAATCCCCCGCAGCTTTCCCTTGCAGTGAACAACAAGCTGCTTTCATGCTTCATGTAACTCTGGGGGAAACTGACACCTTTTTCAGTCATAGTCACCAGCTTGCCTTGGGGAACTGCTATCTTGTCATCTGTATTATTTCATAAGGCCAAACAGGAAGTGGCCTGTTTACTCTAGAAAGATTCGTTTTAGAAAACGTGTGTGCCAAAGAAGCTACTTCTGAGGTTTATGGAACATGAAAGTGACCAATCTCGCTTCCCTAAAAATTTTAGCCATTTTTGTTCTTCAAACAAGAATAATTTAAAATGCATATTTCTTTATGAGTATTGATACTAAAATTGGTGTAAACCTCTATTGGTGTAAGCATATGACCTGTAAAAATTGTTGCTTAAATTTAAAAGACTTGGTTTTTGGTAAAAGCTTAAAAAGTGAAAAATCTGTAGTGTCCGTAACCATGTCAAATTCGTGTTGCAATATCTTAATAATTTATCATTTTAGAATAATACACTTTTTCAGGTTTATGTTTTTTCATGTGAAATCTAAATTTATCCAAGGTTCATCTAAATGACAGTTGAGATCATTGAAAAATTTGAATTCAAAAAAGTTACGGACACTACATAAAAGGGCATGAAATTGTATTTAGCGAATGTGTTTCTTTTTATCCAAATAAGTATAAAATTTCGATTTTATAAGATAAAAATATAAATATGTATGCATATTTACTGTACAACAAATGGAGCACAGATCAGGAGATAAGAAGCGTTAAGTATTATGAAAAATGGTGTTATATGATCCTGTCTGAAAATTAATTTTTCACCTTGGTGATACTTTTTAACGCCTATACTATGTTTTTGGTCATAACATATTAATAATTACTTAAGTAGCTGTGTAGCCAGCAATAACTTTTGTTGACTGAAATAAACAAGATTTTTGTATATTGTATACTTTAGAATGCGTTATTCTGTATTACACATGATGTACATTGTACCTGTTTCAACCATCACACTGACATTTAGCTCCTCAGCTAAAGATCTATTCTCATGTTTCACACTAAATACACACGGAACAACTCTGTAACCCAATAGTCACATTTGGGCTCTCTCATTGGCGTCAGCAAGCCCGCAGCCAGCTACAAAAAAGACATAACTGGCATTCCACCCTTATCTTTACACTTTCTAAATGGATTGGAGACAAGAGAACCACAACATTTGCTCGTAAGCAACAAGAGTGACCTCCATGACAGGCAGGCAATGGGTGAAGTCAGCTTTGCAATGCCCAATTACGCCTGTTGTGTTAGAGTTTCCGTGATCCTATTGGTATAAACGCCATCATGCTGTAGTGATGTTTTAAATAAGAACTTGTCCGCAGCGGTGATGAAAGACAGAGTGCTTCATCTCTGCAGAGCAGTTTACTTTCATGAACAGGTGAGGCATGACGGAATGAACCGGACAGGTTATTTATGGTTTTAAAGTACAGCGTTGTTGAATTCTTGATTCTGATTGGTCTGATTGATGACGCATTTTCTATCACAGTGGCTTTTTCAGGCTACCCAGCAAATCACAGGTCCATATTAATGCATTCATTACATTATTGTTTCTAGAGTAACAGGATACAGTATTTGACGATTCTCTAGTACTTTTAAGTTTGTAATTTTTGACATGGTGGGATTATCATAGAGGCAATTTATATTTAGCATTTTTGTAAAGATGTTCCAGTGTCACTACATTTTCCAACATGGGAAAGTCTTTAGGATTGATTTTTTTTTGTCTGGTTTCTATTTTCTGGTTTCTGATTTTGTCTGTTTTTTGCAGTGTTTTGTTTTGGTTTATTTTGTATTAATAATTTCAAGACCGAGGATAGCACTAGTTGTACATGTTCATTATTAAACAGAATTATGAATGATTATTAAACAGATACTTGTTTAATGTTAGCGGCACAAGTAATTTTGATATTAAAGGGAAGAGAACACTACAAGACATGTTGTAGAAAGGAAAATAAACTTTGGATTAGTAACAGGTCGCTAACTCCATATCATGTTGGTCCAGATCAACCTCTCAACCTCATGATGTACATTATGCCATTTGTTCCCATCCCAAATCTCTACTGCAAAAAGATTAAAACACACAAAAAAAAAACAAAAAACAGCAAGTGAGCACCAGTTTTGTGAGTGGAGAGGTCCTCCTGATGAGGATGCTCAAACGTAAATCACCAGATTGGTTGGAGCTGTCAGGAAGGATGTAGTATCTCAAATAAGAATTTCTTTATAACTATGGTAAACAGAAAAGCATCTCAGCATGCATGCACAAAATATCCGACCTTGATGTGACTGGGTTTTCTTACGTCAGTCAAGAGGATATCTTTAAGAGCACAGACTCACAAAATAGCTGAAGATTAAAACAAAAAATTTGTACTTTTTTTTTTTTTTTTTACTTTTTCCCTACTTTAACTGTTCAATAGCCTCAGCTTCATCTTCTTAGCTTACCTGAGAAGACCCTGATCAACCATAAGGTTTGATGTCTTGTGCATTCCGAGATGCTTTTCCGTTCACCACTACAAATCTCCTGTCAAATCAGATCATCATGATCATTCTCCACTGATCTCTCTCATTAACAAACCTATAGAGACTGCACACCACACACTGGACGTGTGACACACCATTCTGTGTGAACTCTAGATATTATCACTCTCTCATCATCTATACCACTTGCATCGTCCTGTTTACAGGATCATTGGGGGCTCCTGGAGCCTATCCCAGGAGACATAGGACACGAGGTTGTGTACACCCTGGATGGGGTGTCAATCCATCTCAGGGCACACACAAACATACACGCACATACACACTACGGGCAATTTGGGAAAATTTGGACTGTGGGAGGAAACCGGAGCACATGGAAGAAACCCACCAAGCACGAGGGGAAACGCAAACTTTATACACAACAACCCGAGGTGCAAGGTCACAGTGCTAACCCCTACACCCCTGGGCTGCCCTCTAGAGACTATTGTTCTGCAAATCCCAAGAGATCACCAGTTTCTGAAATAATCAAACCAGTCAACATGGTACTAACATGTTACACTAATCCAAGTCATACAGATCGTAATTTCTTTGTTGTAAAAAAAAAATAAAAATTAATAAAGCTCTTGACTTGTACATGCACAGTTTTATGCATTGTGCTGCTGCCACATGACTGGCTCATTAAATGTATAGGCGAACAGGTGCTCCTTGTAAAGTGGACACTGAGCGTATACAATACAATGGTGAAATTTTGAGATTTCCACTCCCACCGTGCCTATGAGAGTTCCTGAATCCCATTTTTTTTTCTTCCTCCTGGCACCTTTATTTAAAGTATACGCTGTGCATTGGAAAATAAATAAAATATGCATGCAATACATACGTCAAATAGATTAGTCCTTATATATATTTGCCATATCTGTTAAATACCATCAGAAAGATGATGAAAAGTCACTCTGGGGAAATCGCTCTTAAACATCCAGAGGTTGATAGGTGAACCTCAGCACTCCGTAGGGAGGCAGAAAGAGTGATCCTGTTTTCATATGCCAGAATCATCCGCTCCAGCAATTATCATAGTGAATAGGGCCCGTGCAAGGTAATTGCTTTGTTTTTCAATTATTTGGTGAGGCTCTAGTAATTTACTTCATTCTATGAAATATGCCAATTAGACATTTTAATTACAGTTTTCACTGTATCACTTCTCCCTGTCCCTGAAAGAAGGTAATACTGCTATTAGCTAGATGAAGAGTTTGAGAGGGGAGAAGAAAAAAAAGGCCTATGTTTCTCAAGCAGATTTAGATTGGTGAGATTGGCTTTTTGCTGCACACGCTACACTTAAAACCCTACCGGCTAATAACAGCAAAATGAATTCTGTTTGTACTCCATGTGTAATAGTAGAAGAGACCAAACAGTATTTCTGGGTGCATCAGCAGGCCTAATGGTAGTGCAGAAAATAATGGTAACACACGATGCACTCATTTGTTTGAACATTTTTATGCACATAATAAGGCTTTGTGCACCAAGTGCCTTGCATTTGTTTTAGACACAGGTGGTCTATTATATGCCAGAGTTTTTATTGGGTGCTCTTTATCAGACCTTTCTTTGTGTAAGGTTCACATTTCTTTTCTTTTTTTTTCTCGCTGTGGGATTTAGTGAAAATAATAATAATAATAATAATAATAATAAAAAAAAGAGGGTTTGAGGGAGGGGGGTGATGGAGGGGGGTGTCAAAGGTGTTGCGGCAAGTCCTTCAATTTCGGCATCATTCCAAGATTACCTTCCAAAATTCTTCTCATTACCATATTTGCCCTCAAGTGCCCCAATTTGATTTAATTTCTGAAGATAAGATTCTGTTTTCCCCAACCAAACAGTTGGACTCTCTTTTCTTTTCTCTTTGTGAGCACTTAGGCATCTGAAACGCAGACATCTGTCTTGAATTTGGCCATCTCTGCCAGCCAGCAAGGGCATCAGAGAGCATCATGCATCTTGTGGAGAGTCAGAGGCTTTTGTCTATACCTACTGTAACACGGGGCTGATGAATGATTCCAATCGCTGCCTCTCAGTCATATATAAAGTCATCCCACAATGTAGCTTTGCACTAAATTACGCTCACTCAATAAGGCTTGACAGGTGCGGGTACTTCACTGGGTTCTTTTATTTCTCTCAAGCATCAGATGGTCTCCATTTATCAGTGGCCAACCACCTACGCATTTCTTTCTCTCTGTCTCTCTGTCTCTCTCCTGCTTTCTATCTATTCATTTAGTGCATGCACACTGGAGTCATGAAATTGTTTGGGTCGTAGCCTGTTCCAGAAAAAAAAAAAAAAAAGTATAAAAAAAAAAATGCCCATTCTATTAAAAAAAAGAAAGAAAAAAAGTAGACAGTGACTTAACTCTTGATGCATTTGCGTATGTGTGTGTTCACTCTGGCACAGAGGGTTTAGCAGCACCGATGTGGGGACGTTACTTCATTGTCAGTGATACATTAGCGGAAACTCAGGATTAATGAACATATAAACATTTCGGTAATCTCTGGAACTAGGTGATGGGTTGAATAAGTGCCGCCTGGCTCTGGGAACCTTTCTGCGAATTATATCTCCAGCACACAGAGTGGGAAGAGCCGACTGGGAGTTAAGGAGCGTCCATTTGACTTCGGGGCTTACACGTAGAAGTATTCGTGTATGTAAACATGTCTGACCTAGTAGTGCATTGTCTCCTGTTTGATTTATATGCCAGTGTTTATAACGAGACATTTCGGGGAGATGGGTATCATTTGTCTTTTGGATAACGTGCTGGTTTTTAAACTGTCTGAAGGAATATAAATGATCTCTCACTCTTATAGTCACATGAGGGAAACGATGATACTGTATATTTCCATTTCAGGTATTTGATTTTGCCTGTATTTGCCTTTTATGCACATATAATCAAAAAAAATTGGGGTTCTAAATGTAACATTTTCTTGAATTTGCCATTTTTATATATCACATATACAGACAGCCTCATAGGAATTACTGCACGATTCAATTGGCATGAGCAGATCTAATTATTTCAGACACAAGCCTGGTCTTTACAATAAAAATGACAGCCCCCCAGCCTTTACAAGCTTCCAGCTTAGACTCTGACACAAGAGAATCAGCAGGTTACGGCAGCCACAGCCCCCCTCACAAGAAAAAAAAAAAGGAAAAAAAAAACTGTCCTTAGGGCTCCAATTAATCATGGCAGTCATTAGGTTCGTCTGTCAAGCTGTGTGTTCAGGCCAAGGGATTCCCTTTTAAGCTAAGCAAATATTAGCATTATGTGCATTCGGCTAACAACCTGCCCAGGGGAAATGAATGTAGCACAACTAAAGTCATTGCACTTACGCGGGGTGGACAAATATTTTCCTGTGGTTTTTGAAAAGGAAGATTGTCTACAGTGGATCAACGGATTACAAATAGGAAGTTTGAGTTTTACTGTTGTGGAAATAGTATTACAATACAACATTAGGTGGGGAAAAATGTGTGGTAATTTGAAACCATTTAGATTAAAATTTATTTACAAAGAGTTCCTCTTTATAAATAATAAAATGAAATGTTAAATATTTAAGTATCAGTGATATAGAATATGTAAAATCCTACAAGATAAGAAAGAAAGAATAGCAAATAGTACAATCAAACAAACAATATATAAAAACTGGTGCATATTAAAAAAATTAATAGTAAGCAATATTTAAAAAAAAAAATGAAAGAACTATGGAATAATTTCTATATTCATAATATAAATATTTAACAAAATGCAAATAATCTTTTGATAAATAATCTTTTTTTTAATAAGCTTTGGGTTTTTGTATTAATGCAATCTTGCTGTAGGTTTACACATTCTACAATAGTAATGAAAAAAGTGTGCAACTTCAAATCTAACTTTTAATACGCACTTACCAGTACATTTATTTTTAAAAATGCATTCTTAATGAATAAATGAAATCTACTTTATTGCAAGATATATTAGTGGTGTTGGTATAAACATTTTTGAGTTAGAAAAGTGGCTCTAAATAGAAACGGTTGTGTAACGCTTCTTTAAAAAGTGTCGAGACACACAGTAGTAAGAGTAAGGATTGTAAGTCTAGCTAAGTAAAATAAAGCAATATTGATATGCATAGCAACATACAAGTGTTCAGAGGGGTACAGGTGCTGGTAGGCCAGCGGTTATAGATCGTGATGCCAAAAAAAAGCTCTCAATGAAAAAAAAAAAAAAAAAAGTCACTCATAAATAACCATTTAAGTACTTAAATGCTAAAAATGCTGGTAAAACCCAATTTCACTCACTTTTAGCCATTCATGTGGAAAATAGCCTTAGTGAGCAAGATTTTCTGCATCTAAATGCTACCTGATCAAACTGTATCCAGTCAAGTCAAACTGGCCAGAATAAAAAAAAAAAGAAAGAAAAACTCATTCTTGCAATAAAAAACAAGTTATTAAAAAGTTTCTTCTAATGAATTACACTACAGAGTCTGCCCTGTGACGGATTATAAGATATATATACTGTATATATAAGATAAGATATACAAGATATATAAGATAAGATGGATAAAACTCAATCATATTGTGAATTTATTCAGGCCAACATCAAAATGATGCTGAATGTGAATACAGTAAGTGAAACTTCTTGTTCATGCTGTAGCTACACATTCTGAAATCGTTTGGACGTGATTAGTGAATCCTCAGGCAGTTTAAAATCATAGCTAATCAGAATGGCCTCTTGTTCCTCTCCTCATTTGTCCATATGGCTGGCTGTCAAAAGATTTCATGGTGGAGGCTTTTTTTTTTTTTTCCTTCCCTCCCTTCATCTCTCCTCCTCTTCCCAGCTGGAGAGACAGCCCTAGTTTTCAGTCTTTTACCCTCCCTAACCCTCATCCTCGCCCAGCCGGCTCTAAGCATATGACTGCAGGCGATCCTTCTTATTTACTGCCATTAGACTAGTGCTGAAGTGTGTATGTTTGTGTGTGAGTGCGAGACAGGCAGAGAAAACCAGGTCAAACTGTCTGATGGTTTATTCAAATCGAGCCATTTTTTAGACTGTCATTTTGAAGTAGCTATATTCACACTCAAGCATTCATAACTTGTTATGATGCCATACTTGCTGTTGATGCCATATTTAACAGATGAAGCCAAATTCACGCCGTAAAAATACACTACATGAGAGATGCACCAGAGAAAGAGAGAGAAAGTCACAGCACATCTACAGTAAGTGTCTTAAATTTAGTCACAGGTCGTGCCCTTTTTCTAATTGAATGCTGTAAAACAAAGCAGATCCTCAGATTATAGGAGGCAGCCGACGGCCTTTCGGAGAGGGGTGTATAGCCAGGGTGCAGCCGTATAACTTACTCACTGGGCGGGACTTAATATATAATGCAATATACCCGCACTGCTGCCTGCAATATGTCATTTGAAGTGAGATACAGATTATGGCTCAGGGCAGTGCATCTGTCCAGTAAGTGGCTAAAAGCTTCCCCAGCTGAGCCTGCTGATTCAGCCTCTAGAGCAGAGGTCAGTCTGTGCTTCTCCTCCCTCCCTCTGTGTGTGTGTGCGTGAATGTGCATGTGTGTGTGTGTGTGTGTGCGTGCATGTGTGCGCACTTGTGCTCTACTCAACAGTACAACAGCATTTGTTTTAATGGTGTTTAATACAGAGTTCATTGCTAAGAAACAACCTTATTAAAAAAGACGCCATGATACATCTGCAGTATGTCCATCAGCTACAGTCTATAGTTACTGATATCCAACTAACTGTGAAATTATAAAATTATCTTATTACATATAATAACATTAATATAAATTATTGTTTGTGTTTAAGTAACAAATACTTACTTTGCAACTTTATATATATATTTTTAAATGAACAACCCAAAGTCAAACTAAGTTTTTAACCTTAAAAAAGTAAAAGTTGATAAAACTGCAATGTAAAAAGAATAATTAGAAAAATCCAAAACATCTTAGGTTGAAATATAAAAAATATTTACACAAAAAAAAAATGTATACACACTTCAACAGTTGTTATCTATTCCCTTTTTTTTAAAACTCAAATGAAATTATGACAGTAATGTATAGTGTTATGTTTCCTCTAAAGATGTCAGTAGTCGCAGCATTGTTGATGCTATCATGTGACCATCAGAAGAGAGCGATATGTGTACCATTCCAGTCATTTCATTTTATTAAACATTACGTTGTCCACATGAAAAGACTCCATGTTATGGACTGTCTGTGAAATATTCAATTCTTGTTATCACTTGCACTATAGCAGCTATAAACCTTTGGTTCCTTAAACACTTTCTAGTCAAAAGAATCTTTCCAGAGACTCTTTCCAAGGATGCTATATAAACACAAAAACGTCACTTTATCAAACAGTTTATGGAGTTATTATAGAATATTATATTAAATATATAGCTTATATATAAGGTAGCGCAGTGGTATAGTGGTTAGACTGTTGCCTTGCACCTCCAGGTTCTGGGTTCGAGTCCCACCTCGGGCTCTGTGTGCATGGAGTTTGCATGTTCTCCCCGTGCTTGGTGGGTTTCCTGTTTCCTCCCACAGTCCAAAGACACTCAGATTAGGGTGATTGGCGTTCCCAAATTGCCCGTAATGTGTGACTGACCAGGTGAGTCTGTGTATGTGTGTGCGCATAAAGCGGAATAGATGATGATATACAGCATAAAGTGGTATAGATGATGAGTGAGAGTGGGCTCCTATATATTTTATACTGTTCTGTTATAAGTTTACTGCTATGGTAGAAAAAGAATCAGCACCGTCTGACCAATCGACAAAGCCGTTAATGGTATTACCGTGAGTCTGACGTTTATATCTGGTTTATGTTAATATAACAACGACGCCTGTTTACTAGATGCGCATCTTACCCTTAAGCGTGTGAAATTGCGAGCGGCACACCGGTTCCAAGCAACTATTTACAACACAGCATCCTTTTCTTAGCTGCGAGTAAGCTGCCTTAGTGAGTGAATAAATGGAGCATATTGACGTCCTGCTGCGCTCAGGTTGTGCTGTATTTGATCAATCAAAGCTCCTCAATGGGGAGTGGAATGAAACTGATATATGAGGGGAGCTACAGTATAGCGAAGAGGGTGTTTATTCATTTGTATGTGTATCTGTTAGGTTGGTGAGCAATTGTGTATGTGTGTGTGTGTGTGTGTGTGTGTGTGTGTGTGTATGTGTGTGTGTGTGTGTATGTGTGTGTGTGTGTGTGTGTGTGTGTGTGTGTGTGTGTGTGCACGCTATTCAATTTGGCCTCGTACGCACTGCCCCTCTTGGTCCGTCTCTGCAATTTGCCCGCCATGCACACGCGCCTGAAATGAAAAGCTAGGGGTGTGTGTGTGTGTGTCTGTGTATGAGCGTGCTGGGTGTGTGTGTGTGTGTGTGTGTGTGTGTGTGTGTGTGTGTGTAGGGGGGGGTGATCAACGAGCTCTTACAAAGCTGACATAAGTTACAAGCAAAAATTTTAATTAGCAGGGCGGCACATGGCGATAATTCACTGCCTCTTTTGTCTGTCTGCTTGTTTGTCATTGTGCGGGTCTATTCATTGCTTTCGGCATCTGCATGCCCTGGGAGGAGAGTGAGAGAGTGGCAACACAGGCAGCATTTATACTCGGGGGAATACAGAAACTTAGCCATACACTCGTCACAGTGGTATTTAGAGACCCAGACTGATTAGTGGTTGTTGTAACATCACTTGTGCTCAAGTGTTCTTTATCCATAAATCTTTCAAAGCCTGCTCACATGGCCTGTTTATGTTTGCTTTCATCGCACGACATCATGTTTTGGATGCTTTTGTGTCCTTTTTTGTTTGTTTTGCTTTTGTACAGGCTGTGTTTATTATTAGCCGAAAATATTAAAGTACAATTAATGTATGGATAATTTCATGTTTCGGCGCATAATTCATGTTATCAGGTGACATCTGACATGGACTTCCTGTCCATGTCATGTAACTTGACAGAAATTGACAGAAATCCGTGTCCAAATCGAATCCGGTCTTATCAGCAGTCCATCTCGTCGGAGAGGACGGCGGCACACCATCCACAACTGGGGGAAAAAAAAAAAAAAAACATGACGAAAGCCACATGCTTCAAATTAGTGTTCTAAAATAAATCAGGACTGCATGTTACAGTAGAAATAACATCTCGCTATGCTGTACTGTACTGCGTATAAACAGGAGATCTGGATCCATGCATTCTGTCCTGCGCGAGCTAAAATGAGAACATTTGGCATCCATCTGTCAAAGTAGGTGAAATATTCACTGTAGCTAGTGTCACGTCAGCAGGAAGCAATCAAACCTATAAATATTTCACACAGCGCATTATGCCGTCTGCTACCCCACAAGCTCCGTGCATCCTGCACTGTTGTTCATCTTTTATTTACCCCGGGGTGTGTTTGTGAAAGCACCAATAATTCTAGAGGGGCTCTGAAAGCCAGTACTGCTGCCATGAAGACCTGCGTGTGTGTGTGTGTGTGTTTGGGACAGAGGGTGAGGGGCTCAAAGCTAAAGGGTGGTAATTAGAGAAGAACCCCCTACACACACACACACACACACACACACACACATGCACACCAAAGTATATATGCATGTAAACAGGCTCTTTTGAATATAAAGTGTTCTTAATGTTGTTAAACCCCCCCGATAATGAAACGCTAAATGCACAAGTCTCTAGAGTTCACACACTGAATGGAACTCTAGAGAAAAAAACATCCAGTGAGTTTCAGTTCAGCAAGCGAAGGTCAGAGGAGAAGAGCCAGACTGATTCAAACTAAACGCTTAAACAATCATTACTCTTTACAATCATCATAAGCAGAAAAGCATCTCACACTAAATCTTGACATGGATCAGCTAGAATTGCAGAAAACCAACAACCAACATGATTTTTTTTCTTCTCCAAGCTGTTCAGTTTGGGGTTCAGGTTATGCATGCATGTCCTGAAAAGACAAAAAGCAAACATGTGTGTATCCCTAACAAGCTCATTGTGCACTCCTATCTATGACCCCAAACAAAGCATGGCAATGTTCTTCCCACACCTCAGTCTGGTTTGTCCCATATCCTACAGCCCCCTGAAGCCTGAGGCCCTCCTGCTTGTCCTCCGTTCATTGTCTTCCTCACCATGTACATCAGCGGCACACTGACATGCTAGCAGGCTTGTTAGTGACCCGAGCATTCCCCAAGCTCAAACTGTTGCCATCTGGCCCCGGTGCCTCTTAACCTTGGGCGCTTTGTCTTTCGTTTAACTCCTGGTGCTCTGATTTATCACCGTAACCGTGTACAGAGAACCCCCTACTAGGCTCACAGCTCAGGGCAAGATGTTGGCTAAAAAGGATTATTTATGGATTCGGGTTTGATCTTTAATTCAAGATGGTTATTATAACATAATCGGGTGATAAAGGCTCTTTTAACAGAATGCATAATGAGAACTTCCTCTGTAAGTGACGTGCATGTGCTGGTTTTATTTATAATAAATATAAGTATAACGTAAATGAGTAAAAAATTGCATAATGTATATGAGTATAGATTGAACCCAGACTGACCAATCGGAACACCTTAATCAGCATGATGTAACTGTTGAATTGAATTTTTTGAATTTTATCATTTGCTAAATAAATAACCCATCCATCTAGGAACCATGGAGGCCAGTGGTGACCATTGTATTTATTCCCATTTTCAAACCGTGGTAGGACCTCTAGTCAACATTCCCAAGGCAATTTGAGAACGCCAATTAGCCTAGCCTGCATGTCTTTGGGAAGAAACCCACCAAGCACGGAGAGAACATGCAAACTCCATGCACACAGACCCCGAGGCGGGAATCGAACCCAGACCCTGGAGGTGCAAGGTGACATGGCTAACCACTAAGCCAACGTGCCGCTATAAATAACGCTAGTTAAATAAACCTCGACCACAATTTTGCTACATGCATTTAAAAAATGAAAAAAAGATACATTGATTTATTAATTCGAATATCATCTATGAGCAGTAAACCCTTCCGTAGTAAATGCCAAGCTCAAAACTCTCTTCTTTTTATCATTGTGCATGCATGTGTGCGCGTGCATGTGTGTGTGTGTGTGTGTGTGTGTGTGTATGTATGTATTTGAACATACCTCTGTGTCTCTTTTATGCAGGATATTTCTTGCGTGACTAATATTTCTGCATCTACAAGTTCACCCCGAAGAACAGAACCGGAGGCATTTCCATAAATTTGCTTAATGCAACAATTTCCTGTTAACAAAGGACAATTTGGGGGCCACAATGTTGCGTTTTGCGCCTTTCATCATGCTCGCCTGATTTTCATATAAAAGTCTTGTTTAAGGCACTCCGCACTACACAGGGCATTATGTCCGTGAATGAGAGAGACAGAATGAGAGACAGAGAGAGAAAGAGGGGAGAAGAGCTGTTAGTGGATATTCATTTATGGCCTGCTTTTTAGAAGGAAGCCTGGAAAACAATGAAATATTCATCATCGAAAGACAAATGGCACAGACAGGGAGAGGGCGCTAAATTATACAGGAAAGGTTAGGATCTAATTGAATTAGGATCCATGGAGAGCACAAGCTAGCCAACTGCAGGGGGTTCACGGTTCCACAAGTCTCTCTCTCTCTCTCTCTCTAACTAATTCCCTTGCTTTCTCTCAAGCCCCTCCTCCAACTGTTCTGCCTTTTAATAATACCAATTTTCCAGCGCAAAATGTCCGCGTAGCAATAAATCGCAACACAAATTATTCATTCGTTTGTTTCCAAATCGCAAGGCTGTAATAGCCAGCGTGTTGTGCATGTGTTTGTCTTTGGAAATGGCTGTAATTGACAGCATAACCTACAGGGAGAAAGTTCTCCAGACATTAGACGAAATGAATGCGGATGATATGAGATAAATTAATGTTCCAACCGTCTTTTCTTTTTTTTTTTTTTTTGGCGTCATTAATCTCGAAAATGTACGATCGCTGAATGCGAAATGTAGATGTCTTGCTTTTCCAGGAAATGTCATTCTTTTGCATGATTTAAAAAAGATATATTCCAAAATGACAATAAGAAATATGAATCTAAACGGATTTGCTGGCGAAATGTATTTAACTTGATCAACAAAGGCAAACCAGGATAAAGCCCACCATGCGAGCATCTACCCCCCCCCCCCCC
>JAOVVA010000029.1:6661059-6675810 GCA_028565275.1 Leiocassis micropogon | reverse complement strand
ACTGTTCTTGCAAGAACTATTACAGAAAGGCTGACCTCTGTGTCTTAAAATAACAACTAACTGTTGTTGTTGTTGTTGTTACATAAAAACCTAATTCCATATGTTATTTCATAGTTTTGAAATCACCAGTACTGTTGTAGAATGTAGAAAATAAGTCACTAAACAAAAACAAAGAAATTTGCAAGTGATCCCAAACTTCTGAGCGGTAGTGTGTGTGTGTATATGTATATACTGTACAGTAAACACAACGATTTTACTTCTGCTGTTTTGCTTTTACATTCGAATTATTGTGTATAATGTTAAGTTTTTAAAGTAATCTTTTGCTCATATTTATAAAGTGGTCAACAATTCTGGAAAGCACCGCTTTACATAGCAAATCAGCCAATACGCAAATCAGCAGGCAAGCTGTGATCTTGCACTCTTACACAGCTAGGCTTTATTTGGAAATGACTGATGAAAATGAATGAATGATTTTGGACAAACTGGAAAAACTTGCAATTATATTAGATTGAGGAAGTTGATCATCTCATGACTTGGCCAAACCTACGAAGAATGCATACTGTAAAAGTCACATGGTGTGTACAGCATGTTACATTTTCACATTAAGACTATGATGAAATGCTTGATGGGAGTTAAACAAGTATATAAACACATGGGCTTCGTAGTGAGCAGGGTTTTAGAATTTTGGTATGAGCTGCTTCTTCGGGTGCTTCAAATATGATCTATAAAATTCTGTTGCTTTGTTTTTCCACTTTGGTGTGATTAAGGTAGTCATGCTGAGACCAAAAAAAATGGTGGTGTTGTTCATATCAGTGATTACTTGGGAATTGTTCACAAAGGAAAAAAGATGAAAACAAAATCGAGCTTCTCACTTGTGTTGTCTCTTGAAAAAAAAAAAAAAGATTAGATTTGTTCCTCTTAAGAAACCCAAACAAAAAGTCTAATTTTTGTGTGTAAAGTAATAACCTCCCAGCAGCGTTTTCATTAAAAGCTGCTGGGAGGTTATTACTTCCATTTTCCCCCACTTCTCTCATTTCACATTTTTGCTTCTTTTGTACTCACACAGATTTCTTAATTGAAGTAAAAACCAAACTGCATTATTACGTAGGCAGTTTTCACACCAGTGTTTGGTATATCATTATCAGCAATAAAGGATTGTTGATGAATATTGGCAGGAAAATTCATTTAACGAGTAGTGAGTTGTTCGCCTTTGCTGTGACGTTTAAGGCAGAAAAATCTGAAAAGAGCTGCTTGTCAGGCTTGACTATATATATGCAGTTGTACTTAAAGTGGGATTTCACATTGCGTATCTGTTACTGTCCCAAAAATAGGCAAGCTGTTATATTTAGTTACATTGCAATTTGGGAAGTTTGCCAGATGCATATTCAACATGTACTGTAAAATATACAGTACTATATATTCCCTTATATCCGCTCACTACCAAGACAGAGTTTTTACCGCCACTTTAACCTCCTACTGTACCTCTATTCAGCACATATTATATGTTTTTCATAAGCTAGCATTTTTTTTAAATAAATAAATAAATAAATAAATAAATAGACGTACAGTATGCTGCTCTTCCTAAGTAACAAAGCAAGCTTGCAAAATTTGTTCACTGTAATATATTAAGAATAATAACTTCAACTGATAATTTATTATTATGAAAACAAAAACTGCCTATACTCTACACATTATTGTGATTCTTTGATGGCACGATGATAGTTTTCTTCTTTTCTTTCACTGAATTGAAAAGGTTCTAGTGGTTTCCTCTCTTATATTCAAACTCAGTTGTAGCATGTGTCCTCAAGCTTTAAAGGGCAAACACAAGACTTTAGAAGGAAGGAAAATTCCTTAGAGAGGTACAATTGAATTTGCTGACTAAGGAACCAGAAGAAGCACAAGAACGAGCACGTACCTGAGAGATACTGCATGATGGCCATATAACTCCCTTACGGCTACTAGGTCAGCCTCCAGCTGTGGGTGTTTGTGAAGTTCCCCATCATAATTCACCTGCCAGGAGCAAAGACCACACACACAGACACACACACACACACACACACACACAACACATAAAACACACACACACGTGTACGTCAGAGGCAAATGCTGAGCCATAGGCAATAAAAACAGCAGTGCAGTTTTCAACTTTTGCCAAGAAACTCTAGGAGACAGAGGTCAGAACTTTTTCCACTTTGAGACGCAAAGTTAAAATATGTCCTGAGATAGCACCAAAGATAATCCATTTTATATGCTATCTCCAGGATGTGTTTATTCTGTTCGGCACTGTGGTGATGAAAAAAGGCTGAACTCCAGGAAGAGAGAAGGCGTCAAAATCCCCCATGAGATCCATGAATAATCTTTATGTTTGCTCAAAGCTAGTTAGTAGAAGCACAGAAAAAGCAAGCTGCATTTCAGCTCAGAGACGACACTTATCAAACAGTCCAGGAAAAACAGGACATTACAAGTATTCCAGATTCAGCAGCAGAGCAGAGGTATTTCTTTAAGAATGCATGCTATGATTCTTCCTGAGAAGAATCCGTTCTCATAGCATATACCACTACAAATCATTATTAAGTTTGTTTTCAGTTTGAAGAAACCTGAGCGACCCGAAACTCCTATGTTAAGTTTTATAATTAGCATGTGAACTTTGGTAATGAAAATCTAGGGTGACTTTTTTTTTTTTTTTTTTGTCTGTTTGTGCACACATCATGTAAAAACTACTGAACTAATTTTAATGGATTGTAATGTGTAACATATAGGCTTTGTTTCATCGCAATCGACCCACGGGAAGAGAAGACATGCTAATTAAAATTTGTAATGGAAAACAACTTTATATAATTTAAAAAAATGTAATAATAATAATAATAATAATAATAATAATAATAAATCAACCTTGGAAAACCATTAGTTCTTTTTAAAATTTAACAAATGGTGAATTTTTTTTTATACGCGTTTAAACGCAGTCTCATTCTGCGCACTTCATGGTAACAAATAAAATTTTTAGTTAATTTCAAAAATCAACAGATGGCGCTGTGCATTTTTTTTAAAACATGCAGCTAAATTCCACACGAACGAAGTGGCGGGCACGTCTAGTTTATTATAATAAAACAGAATTTCTGTATGTTTCACCTAAAATAATAAAACAGAATTCCTGTATGGTTCACCTAAAATCATATAATAATTGAAACATTTTATTGGCTTTAACATAAAACACTTCTTATGTTCATAACAAGGCAAGTTCACTTATAGTCATTTATCAGAATTGCATTCATAAATCTTCCTTTTTAAAGCAATTTTGAAGAATTTTAAGTTTTTAATTTTTGCACGGTCTGAATGTTTCAGACAGCTAAAAAGAACAAAACAAAGTTAGTGGAAATCTCTTTTATACATTTTGCTATCAGAAGTGACGATCAGCAATAGTTATAAACATATTTATTTCATTCAAGGAAACAAAGAATCAAATCCGGAGCCTCCTATAGTAACTCAAGCTAAGCGTGAGTATCTACAGTAACGTGAGGTCTATCTATTACGTCCAAACTAACATGTTGAGCTCCTTTAAGCACCATCACTTCATCACCTCAATGCTGAAATATAACTTTTCCCCAGAGAATCTAAAGTGATGATGATGTAGCCTTCGGTGATTGAGCGCTTCCAGAACCACAATGGATGTCAGAGGCGTAATGGGGCCACATTACTGTGAGCGAGTGCCAGTGTGCGTTCGCAGCCACCGAGGGCATTAGAGGATCCATATTCATCCAAACGATGGCCGCTAATCAGTCACGAACGTCTACAGTAAGTCTGGTTCACTGAGGGGAATGCGAGTTCACATGCCCTGGCTTTACTATAATGGATTTTCTCCAGTGAGATGGTATATGAGTCATTTAAGAAGGGCTCGCTGGTGTGGACATTCATATTTGTAAGATGGAAACCTCTCACCTCTTTCAGTGTACTGGTAGCTTTATAGAGCAAAGAAATCTGAAGCAGGGTTAGCTTTGGCTGGTTACAAAATTCCTTTTAGGGTCTTTTCTTCACATTATTAACAAAGAAGTGGACTGAATGGACTGTAAAGTTTAATTCAGAAGACTCAGGACAAACAGATTTCGCATTTAGTTCCCTATTTGTTTGTAAGTATAGTTGCCTGGTGACAACAATAACTGAACAGTTTTCAAAAGTAGAAAGATCCAGTTTTTATTTAGCGATTTTACGGAGCTATTGCGACATTACAAATGCATTGTAGGAAATTTTGTAGTTAGTTACCTGCATTGATGTGGGAATTTTCTTTGCTAGCCCGCTAGTACTGGATGGCTACTTAAGGGAAATTTTGTGGATCCTTTTCATTGTATTAATGAAACTTTAGAGACTATTTTGTGAGATTAGAGTGAGATTCCCCAAAGATCAACAGTTTCTAAAATAAAAGGACATCCAAGAAATACCCGTAGAATCGTGTTATTTCTCTCTTCATTTAGAAGGAAAGATGGATGGATTATGTTTTGAACCCCACAGTCCAAAAACATGCAGATTGGGATAATTCGCCAAAATCCCCAAATTTCCCATAGTAAGTGGGAGTGTGTGTGTGTGTGTGTGTGTGCCCTGTGATGGATTGGCACCCTGTCCAGGGTGTACCCTGTCTAAGTCTCCTGCGACAGGCTCCAGGCCCCATGACCCTGTATACAGAATAAAGCAGTATAGACAATGATTGAGAGAAACTTTTCATTGCTGTTGGTTGTTTGAAAAAAGGTGTGTGATTGTTTTGTCCCTGGATTCTGTGAGGTCAATTTTTAATTAGTTTGGTGGGTTAGTAGGTGGTGTTTTTAAGTGTCCTCTAAATACATGATATTTTTCCTTTTTTGTTGGTATATCATTTGGACTATAATAAGAGCTGTATTGCTATTTTTAAGTACCAGTGCACACCTACCACAGGTACACAGACGTACAATTCCTAACACTTTTCACATGATATTAACATTTTAGCTGTTACAAAAAAGAATGTTTTGCTGCTTCTTCATTTAAATAGTTATGTTAACTACTCGAAATAGGGAAAAAATAAATTCAGTTATGAATCGTTATGATTTTGCGTGTAGCGATTCACTGTTTTAAAAACTAGTTTACATTTATAATAGAGATGAACCGGTCCCACTGCCCTATTTACACATTTTCATCCAGTGTGGTAGGGGTGAATTATAAGTTTGTTTAGAAATAATAATTATGGCAGATGACACATATATATGTTAAATTGTATTTTTTTTGGTGTAATTTAATTTTAAGTTAAATGTTATAAACTCTTGTAACTGAAGTTAGTTTGGATTGTTTAAATGCTGTGCTTGGCTTTAAAGTGAGAAAACACATGTCATAAGAAATGGGCTACATTTAATCAATCATTAAACTTTTTTAAAGGTTTAAAATTGTAACAAAATCGGGGGAAAATTTAATATCGGATCGGAATATTCATAAAATCAAAAATATTCATAGAATTGCAATTTAAATCAAATTGGCACCTAAGTATCGTGATAATATCGCATCCCTAATAACTATCAACACAGTTAGATTCCCTTAGCTGCTAAGAGGCTACCGGCAATTTTTAAGATGGAATGTTTTTTTGCATGTCACTCAATGTAGGACTTGAAGTTGTGAATCATTCAATATCAACTTAAATTATGCTACAACAACTTAGACCATTTTGTTGTTTAAAATTTATCATGCATGATATATACTTTACTTATGATTGGAACTTCAAGCTCTTACAAAAATAAATGAATTTCCAACTGGATTATGTGTATATTCTTTCTTTTTTCAGTTCAAACAACATCTCTGAACATAATGTAAATTAATACACAGTTATTAAGTAAAACCGTTAATAAAGAGCCAGATATTCTACAGTCAGACAGAGTAAATAACAGTCATTTCTTTGCGTTGTTTTTGCTCACAGCTTTGAAGCTCACTGAAGGCCCAAGTCTGAAACGCTCGATTTGCTATTGGATCACATAATGGTTGGTTTCCATTAATCTGTATTAATGTCATTTTTCTGAATCAGTTAAGTTTCCAGGTGACGATAACACGGTACTGAGCAGCACGCTGGTGCGTTTACTTTTCCAGTGGGCCAGCTTAAACATCTGGGATTTATGGTTTGTCATGTGCTACAGTAGGAAAATGAATTTCCTGATAAATTGCAAATTAGATACAAATAAAAAGGCATTTATACATGCATACCTGACCACCATAGTAGAACTCTTCAGAGTCATTATCTCCCTCTGAATCCTCTTCTACAGTGTAATGGCACTGCAAAATACAAGTCATGAGTTATGACGCCATGTGCAATTCATATTAATGAATGAATATCTGGTGTATCTCTCTTACCGGGTTTTTATCAATCTGAAGCCTTGACTTGATGGAGAGACAGCTGTCATCGTTAGCTGTCCGTATCTCTGTGGAAAATGTGAAATCACTGATGATAATCTCCACCCACAGAGCTGTCTATTCAAGTTATCCTGCTTTATTAGAACATTTATCAATCTTTTGGCAATTATGGCATTACAGCAAAACAGAAAATTCAAGTTCTCTATTGCATTGACTTCGCACTTTTTGAAGGAGGCATTTTCCCCTGAATCACTAGATACCTCCACAGTCAGTTACACTCTCGCCCTGTGCTGCATATATAGCAAGTAAGCCTTGGATTACTCATTTACATTTATTCCACTAACCACCATTTAATAGTAAATCTCGATAAATGCCTTGCGGGCTATAGCTCTCACTGCTTCCACGTCATCACTCCTGGGATTTAGACCTGGAGCTTGAGGCTTTATCTACTGTGCTACAGACGATCAGCTACTGTATGCTGCTAATGATTTTAACAATCTCGCAGATTGTCTTTGTTTGTCACACCAAGTCATAAGAGGTAATATTTTTGGTCTAGACGTACTGTAGAAGTTATGAAGCTGATAAAGATCTGTGAAATACAAAATGTATTATGTCTAGGCAAAGTTGTGCTGATAAACATCTGAAACTGAAATATAAAATAGAGCTCTTGCTTTATTAAGAGCAAAAGTGGAAGCATCGGGCTTATGACTCACAGCCTTATGACTCTATACCATCTGCCGTTTACGGATTAGTGACACATTAAAGGAGAAACCGGCGTCTCTGCTATGGTTTGGATCTATTTTCACATTTAGATGGAACAGTGACTGCAAAGCAATGCAAATTTATTCTGACTGATTATCTTTTTTTCTCCCTGTGATAAACATTTCTATCCTGAAGTGACTCTGCTCTCATTTACAGGACATGAGGGCTCACTGAAACCGATGTACGAGGATGAGTCAAAAATGATCCGCACTCTGGTTATATTAACACCTAAACTGTCTTAATAGCACTTTCTGTTTAAGTATACTGTCTCCACACTCCACAGGTGTGAATGGGTTACATCAGTTCATTTCTAACTTCAGTGCAAGCAAAAAAGGATGGCCCACTTGTGACTTGGACGAAAGAAGAATAGCGTGCAGTTATTTTATTTTTTTGGTCTAAGAGTGTACCTAGAACACCCCACACAACTCACAGAAGAGTGTAAACAGAAGAGTGTGGATATCTGAAAACAAAATCTGGACCGATACTCTAAGGAGTGTGAAAGTTTCTTCAGCCCCTCAAACGCCTACCACGGAAAAGTCAAATATCAGCTGGAAAATTGTTGCTTACAGGTTTCTGGGATTCTCAAGGCCCAGCATTGGAACATTATCAGGAAAAAGTTAAACACTCAACAGTGCTCATTACAGTTAGAAACCTAAACTGCGAATTAGACTCAAAGGTCTGCTCTTCAAGGGCGTTGTGATCTCGCATGGTAATGCACGTCCTCACATTTCTGACCACACTGTCAACAACATCCTCCCTATAGTCCTGGATCTTGCTTCATTGAACTTTCAGGTGTTTGGCCCCCTGATAGCGAAGATTCACTTCTGATGAAGAAGTGAAGACAGCTGTGCGTTTGTGACTCGCAGCCCAGTCTAAAACATTTTTTAATGATGGAATATGGAAGCTTGCAGACAAACGGACAAAGTGTATTGAACAGAACGAAGACTGTGTCGAAAAAAAAACTGTTTCTTTTCTTAAGTTCATTTAAATAAATTCTACAGCCAGAGTGTGGATACTTTTTGACTCGCCCTCGTCCATTATATACAGTACTACGGCCTTTACAATCACTATATTCCAACCCAACTCAATCATTCCGTTGTAGGATTCCTGGGAATACAGTACACATTTGCACAAGGCTCTTTCTTGTGTACAAGTGGCTTATTATCTACAGTACGAGATGTTTTGCAAGACAATTTTTATTTACGTTCGGAGGGAAAAAAATGAACAGTTGCAATGATTATTTCAGATTTAAACAGCAAAAGAAACAAGAAAAAACTATTAAACTCTAGGCTTAAACTATAATTAGTCCCAGAATGTATGACAATGTACCGATTTACTGACTAACAGAAAATAATGGCCATCTGTAGTCTTTTCTAGCTCAAAAAAAAAACAAAAAAAAAAACAATATGTGTGTGAATCACTTCGTAACTGAACAATCAATGAACTCAGGATAAGCCGCTGAATTTGAAATTACCATCTGGTTCGAACCTTCGTGTTCAATTAAATGGACATGTTGAATGACAAAAACTGAAATCAGCCTGCGTGCTGTGAAATGAACAGACTATTTCAAAAATCATCCACAGATGCCCAGGAGTTGTAGACGTATAAAATTAAAAAGTCTAATTTCATGTTAAACTACAGAGTGTTCTGCATCTTCATCATTCAATTCTTGTATGCATTGTTCTTCATTAAAATCACTCCTATAGAATCAGAAAGGCTTTACCTGTTGCGATTCTATGAAAGATAACTGGTATGGGATCTCTTGTGACTAATACGTCATCGTTGTTCTCGGAGTTTGAGACGTATGTGTTGTCTGAAAGGGAAACACCGCACATCTATTAGTATTAACATGGACGATAGTCAACCAGATTACAGTATGGCTTTAATAGAGCCCTAATTAAACAATTCTGATTAATCATGTTTACATGCACACAATAATGACACAATAACCAGATGAACAGACTACGATAATTGAATTTTGTCATACGTATCTATTCAAAATACACAATTCATTTTCTTGTAATGCATAATCAAATTAGCAATGAAAGTACATTTTTCAGTTCTGGTTCTGCACAAGTACTGTGGGTTTTTTTTCCCTCTGTTACTGTGTTGGACTAATAAATGAATGATTGATTTTTAACCTTACAAACTGACAGTTTTTGTAAATAATGACCAAATCTAAGCCAGGAAAAGCACATATTTATCCAAAGTCCACTTTACACTATGGCAGAGATAGGATTAAGCTTGAAAATACTGGATGCCAGTTTGGAAATGTGGTCTGGATCAGTGTTTCGGTATCATTGTGAGATTTTTAAAAGGAAGCAGATCGTCTATTCTAAACCGCTAAAAGAAGAGTTGACAAAAAAAACAAAAAAAACAAACATCACCATTTCAGAAGGGTCAAATTATTTTGCTGCATCAAAGCACAGAAAACAAATAAAGAAATTGGAAATGACTAGACCTGGATTAAGAACCTTTTAACATGTTATAAAAACCTGGATGTATAGTGCTATACAACTATGCGTCAGCTTTGTGGAAGAAATGCGTTTAGGAAAAAAATATGTATATGAATGGAGATGAGAAACACTCGGTAAAGTTGCGTGGTAAGAAATCAACAGTAAAACCACAGCTAAGTTTAATAGTGAAAGCAAGAGCATTTCCATACACACAATGTGATGTGAGAACACATCACATGATTCGGGGCTAAACAGCTGTTTGGGCATAAGAAATCCACTTGGTAGTGAGAGGAATCAGAAAAAAAAGGCTTTAATTTGTTAGGGAGCATAAAAAATTGGACTTTGGAGAAATGGAGAAATCTGATGAACTCTGATTCACCCTATTCCAGAGTTACGCATTCATCAGGATAAGAAGAAAAGCACACGAAGCAACGCACCCATCATGCTTAGTGTCCACTGTACAATCCTCTGGAGGCAGTAGTGTTATGATCTGGGGTTGCTTCAGTTGCTTACAGTAGGTCTCGACTCAACAACAGTATGTGTCCCAATAAAATGCTGATGACCTGAATGTACTGATTGACCAGATTGTCACACCTGTGTCTTTTACGTCACTGATGACAGGACATATTCCAGGACTCAAATTGTGAAAAAGTGGTTCTGGAAGCATGAGGAATGATTTTCACACCTAAACTGGCCACCACATTGTGTGCTGTAATCAAAGCTGAAGAAAATCTTTTTCGGGTATTTTTTGGCCAGGCAGTGTACAATCTGGGGTTCATTCCATGTCTATTATGAAGGGAAACTGTACTGCAAGGTATAGAAAGACATCTTATTCGTACAATAGTGTGCTTCCATCTTTGTGAGAACAGTTTTTTAAAAAATACATATAAGGATGTGATACTCAGGTGTCCAAATATTTTTTGGATTTTACTTATATATAGCTTATACAGCGTAAGTGATTAAACAAACTGGTTTTAAATGTTCCACAACACTAAATGTCACTATAAACGTAAACAAAAAATATATAATAATTAGGACATTTTAGTCTTAAAAAAAAATAATTATTTGACACTGATATACACATACAGTAAAATACTGTGATTTAAAAGGGGACAGACACTTAGGAATGTGCTGTTATAGGGAAATGATTAACTTCGAGGTGACTACAGTAACTCCGTCTCCTGAATAATTCTTCCTGTAAATCAGCCCTGACATGTTTTATTCCTGACTTTGATATCAGACAGAATTTAACTCTCCAAACCTGCATGGGCAAAATGTCAAGGTAATAAAACACATTGCCAGCATCTAAACCTGTGGTTAATAAAGTTTACACTAAAGTATTGTGTTTTAATAAAAGTTTCAATAATATCAGTACACGTTAAAAGTTTCAGGCTTTAAGAAGACTGCAATAACAAATATACGTATTTATGCACTTAAAATTGATGTACCGGTGTAATGACTGAGTAAAAGCCAAATAAACTGCCATTTTAAATAAAGTGACCCATTGTAGTGAAAACAAGGGCTAAAAATGTGTTCCTATGATGAAGCAGTAGGCAAATTCAGCCACAGCTACAGTACCTGTGATTTCACATGACACGGCCTGCTGGGGTTTTCTTGGCGGGCCAATTATAGTTCATTGACCGAATTAAAGCCTGACTAAAAGACTCCGGCTGCTTGTCATGCCGGTGCAGTGAAACTTGACATGATCTTTAAATATGCTGTTCATTAAACCATGACAAGCAGGAGGAGAAACAAAGCCAACTACTATAAATGTCATTATGGTTAATGAATATTTAACATCTACAGATTTATTGGTTTTCTTTTATGCACACAGTAGCTCATGTGTAAACAGTTCAAATAATTTACATTTTTTTCCTTGCATGTACACTACCAGTCAAAAGTTTGCACACAACTTCTAATTCTATTTTCTTTCCTGATTTCTATTTCTTTCTACATTGTAAAACATCCAAAATATCCAATAATCCCCTTTGAACAGTTGATATTGAGATGTGTCTGTTATTATGATCTGTAAACCCTTCATAACGGCTCTAATCTGGGGTGCTGTTCGTTAATTAGTGATTTCTGAGGCTGGTGACTCTAAATGATCTTCTCCTCTGCAGCATAGGTAGGTTTTGGTCTGGCTTTCCTGGGATGGTCTTCATGAGAGTCAGTTTCATCATGGAGCTTGATGGGTTTTGCCAATGCACTTGACACAATACTGTTCTTGCAAGAAATATTGCAGAACAGCTGATCTTCATGTCTTAAAATAATAACTGACTGTTTTTGTTGCTGTTACTTATTTACCTAATGGCATTTGTGTTATTTTATTTTTAAAATCTCCACTATTGTGCTAGAATAGAAGAAAAAACATGGAAATAGAAGGTGTGTCCAAACTTTTTTTTGTGCAAAAGTCTTGAGTCTTAGAATAGACCCCTCATTTCTTCATATTTTGCTTCCAAAGAGCCAGACTTTCTTATATTTTTGATGTAGGCTTGAGGAAAAGTTCTCCAGGCTTTCTGAAGGACCACCTTGACTCTTATTTTTGGCAGGTTTTTCGCTCTTCGATTTTCAGCCCTGTTTCCTGTACCTGCTCAGTTTCAGAGGAATGTTTGTTGAGCTCCATAGTGATCTATGAATCATTCACGCTCAAAAATGCATCTAACTTAAGTGATAAATAACGTTTGAATTTGAAATGAATGAGTGGTGGCTCAAGACATTTCAACAGTACTGTACTAGACATATTTGTCTTGAATAAAAAAGATAAATAATGTCGACTGATTTCATCGATTCACTGTCAATCTATCTGTCTTTTTGTACCTTTTTGTACCCAGCGACCATTTTTGATTAATTCCACAGACCCCAAAAAAGTGGCGAAAATGTCTGGACCCAAAGGCATGTTTTCCTTATTTTAATATAGAAAAGAAAGGAAAAAAAATTAATACTTTACCTGGATAATCATCAGAGACGTGTACAGAGTAGGACACACTGCAAAAACAGCAACAGAATACAAAATCAATCATCACAAAAATGTGACAATCGAAAATCAGAAACAGTTGTCTAATTACTACCACGAGGCAACTACACACTGTTAAAGTCACTCGAACCTGAGCGAATTATAATTCACTCTGACTCAATCAATAAATAAATCAAATTACTGAAATCAAACATAATTATGGAGCAAAAGAACGGATGATTTATTTTTACAACTGATCCCTTTAAGTCTCTGCTATAATGAAATCTTCTCAGCTTTACTCAGCACATTTTTTTTTCCTCAAATGATTTCAGAGATCAGCAGCGAAATCAGCCGAGCGTGCCAACAGACATCCTTCTACCAACAGCTCTTCTTTATATTTAGAGCCAGTGCTTTACATATTTCCAAAGTTGTGCTATAACTGGAAAGGTGTAGTACAAGTCATGCACACAGTAGTGGATCCAGGTGTGGTTGGTATAAATAGGCTAGCGGTGTGTGAATTCATCAAGCATTTTAAATCAGATTATTCGCTGTTAACAAATGTCTTACTCTGGATATACGTTTAACCAGAACAAAAGCAGCTCATTTTTTTCTTCATCATCCTTTTACACACATTGTCCTAGCTGATAATGAAATAATAAATACTACTGGGAACTTGAAGAACATTTTCAATCAGCATTTTATATCCTCACCTTTTATAGTAAAGATATGACTAAACAGAAAACGAACCCTGCACTTTATGTTTTACTTTGTGACTGCAGACGCGTGATTACCCAAAATGAGATGTAAATCCGTAACCACTGTTTTTCTGCATAACTGACAGAGCGGAGGCTCTGAGGTCACAAGAGCACCGAGCACATGCCCTTAAAGCTTTAACAACTAAATACGATGTGTGTTAAACGTTTCATCAAGTTAATGTGCAAAAAAAATGAGCTGATTGTGTTCGGTTGCACTAATCAAGATTTCTTCAGCATTTTCACTTCATCATGGGTGTAAATGACTCGAGCCGGACATTATGTGAAGAGAATGTTTAAACCTAATTATCACCTTCGCCAGGAAGGCAAAAAATAAAGACGGCTAGTTCACAAAAGTAAATAGTGTCATAAATTAAAAAGGCCATTGTGTTAGAAAGCACTATATCAAAATAAAGTGTCGGATTGTGAAGATAACTAATGGGCTCATATTCAGGCTAATAATGAGCCAGGAGAAAAGAAAAAAGAAAAAAAGAAAGGGAAAAAGTTTCCAAAAAGTACATTAAAGATGTATGAGCCCTCTAGGTTTTCATTGTAAAAAGCCAAGAGCAGGTGATTGTTAGCAGCATGACCACAATACATTTTGGATAGTGCTCCGAAAACCGCTGGCAGACACCCAAGAGCTCACATTATCTCAGAGTAACTGATAACTTCATGAGAAATGAAAAACGAGAGACACACACTGAGGTATTAAATGGAGGAAATAAGATTATTATGAGAAAGTAATATGCTTAAATTCAGCACCCTTATGAGTCCTTCAGGATTTCTACAGAATGAAGATGTGCTTATTTAAAGCATCTGGGGGAAAAAATGAAAGATTTGTCTGCTGTATTATTCCATATTCTACTACATTATTTTTTATTGTATGCTGAGCTACTAATCCACAGTTCAGGAAGTAATACTGCACCTTAGCGCACAGAATTCTACTAAGCATTGACAAGCATTAAAAATGAATCTTGCTGATAAAGGACAGTGAGCCTTAAAATCTTTTATCGAATTCAGAAATGAAAGGTTTATGAGCCTGATTTTCAGGAGATCCTTTAAAGATGATGGACTAAACGATAAGCGCCAGCTAAGACTAAGGCTATGTTCACACTGCTGACCAAACTAGTCCAAATCTTAATTTTTGCACATATGTGACTCATGTCGGTGTGTATGGGCCAAACGGCATGGAATCTCATCTTTTTCCATTTTGATTTGAGTCACTTTTAAATGTTGTCCTAAGGCTCTGTTCATACTGCAAGCCTATTGTTCAATTCAGATTTTTTTTGGTCAGATCGGATTTGCATGTCACGACGGTTCACATAAGTGACTTTTATCGGACTCTAATGTGGACTAAAGTCGCCCGTTATTATTCAAGTTACATGACCACATATCAGATATATATTTGATCTTGGACCACAAAAATCAGATCTGTGTCACATAGGTGACTTTTTTTTACATCAATACCTGGCGC
>JAOVVA010000029.1:6611345-6639402 GCA_028565275.1 Leiocassis micropogon | reverse complement strand
GATATACAATAAACAGCATAGCTATACCGTTTGTATGAAGCTAGTATGGAAAGCCAAAAGCACCTAACGCTAGAAAGAAAGAAACTCACCCGAGAAAAGGCAGTCTTTATCCGCCTGGCACCTCTGTATTACGATGTCGACGTCTTTTTGAATCCTCTCTTGCCTTGAACACATCCCCTTCAAACTCCAAAACCCTCAAACAGAACGGCCTTGCTGAGAATTTCTGTAAATACTCTTATAAACACTGATGTTTTGGGTTTTTTTTTTTCTTCTTCTTCTTCTTCTTTTTTTTTCTCAGTCGTGTAGACAGTCCCAGTGCTGCTGCTGCTGCTGCTGCTGCTGACCCAGGTGTCACTCCGGCGACTCACGATATCTCATGTCGTCTCAGCAAAACGTCTAATACAAAAGAACATCAATAAATGTTGTTGTTTTTGTTATAAAAAAAAACACAAACAAACAAAAGAAAATAAATAAAATATTAACGTAAAACAAAAGAAAAATAAAATAAAAATATAAAACAATCCCGCAGCCCGCTCCGCTCGGTAGCCAGAGGAGGCTCCGTCTGTCTCGCAGCTGAGAACAGGAGAAATGTCAGTTGGACGGCGGAAGCATCGCTGCTCATCACTGCGCGAGCCTCAACAATGGCGATTCGCAGCGAGCGCGAGCCCTTAAAGTGAAACTACCGCAGAATACAGAAGCAGACGCGATACCAACCGAAATCAGCGATCCAGAGTCACCATCTCTCTCTCTCTCTCTCTCTGTGTGTGTGTGTGTGTGTGTGTTTCTGTCTGTCTCACTCTATCCGATCTCCGATCCACCTGGAATCAAATCCAGCCTGCTGTACTCGTGATGAATTCATACCCGTTGTGACGTAACAAAGGGAGGAGTTAACGCAAAAAAAAAAAGAATAAAATAAAATAAAATAAAACTAGAGAATTACATTTCCTGAAGAAAATGTGAGTGGTGCTTGGCATGTCATAGATATAGCCGACACGTCTATGGGACTTTTTGGCTCGCTTCGCAAGCACCACTAATAATACGGTTGATCTTATGATAAGCGCGGGCAAGACATGACGTCACAGCTCATACATGTTTTACATTTGCAGAGGAACACCATGTTTATATACAGCGGGTACGGAAAGTATTCAGACCCACTTCTTTTCACTCTCTGTTATATTGCAGCCATTTGCTAAAAATCATTTAAGTTCATTTTTTTCCCTCATTAATGTACACACAGCACCCCAGATTTATTAAATCTTATTTCTCACCATCTTGGAGTCCTTCAGGTGTTTTTTAATGTGTCTTGCATGAGGAGAGGCTTCCGTCGGGGTTTGTAGAAAGTCAACCATCACTGCAGCCCTCCACCTCTTTATATATATACACAATATTGCCAAAAGTATTTGCTCACCTGCATATGAACTTGGGAGTAACATCCAATTCTTAATCCATAGGATTTAATATGATGGTGGCAGCAGCTATAACAGCTTCAACTCTTTTGGGAAGGCTTTCTACAAGGTTTAGGAGTGTGTTTATGGGAATTTTTGACCATTTTTCTAGAAATGCATTTGTGTGGTGAGACACAGATGTTGGACGAGAAGACCTGACTCACAGTCTCCACTCTAATTCATCCCAAAGGTGTTCTATTGGTTTGAGGTCAAGACTCTGTGCAGGCCAGTCAAGTTCGTCCACACTAAACTCGCTCATCCATGTCTTTATGGAATTCATCCCATGGACACACACACATACACTACAGGCAATTTGGGAATGCCAATTAACCTAATCTGCATGTCTTTGGACTGTGTGATGAAACCAGAGAACCCAGAGGAAACCCACCAAGAATAGGGAGAAAATGCAAACTCCATGCAGACAGACCCCAAGGCGGCAATCAAACCCAGACCCTGGAGGTACTAACCACTACGCTACTGTGCCACCTATGTTATACATATTATACAGAAAATGTGTGTGCCAAAGAAGCTACTTCTGAAGTTTATGCAACATGGAAGTGAACAATCTTGCTTACCTAAAAATTTCAAGTTGCTAACTTCAACCATTTTGGAGAGATGATTTTATACATGCCCAAAAATGGCCATTTTTCAGCGTTACACTGTCATGCAAATTATTCATTTTTTGATTGTATTGATCATAAAATTGGTGTAAGCATATAGAAGCATATGACCCTTTAAAATTGTTGCTTAAATTGGTTTTTGGTGAAAGCTTAAAAAGCAGAAAATCTGTAGTGTCCATAACCATGTCAAATTCATACGACAATATCTTAACAATTTAGCATTTTAGAATAATACATTTTTTTATGTCTTTTCATGTGTAATCTAAATTGACCAAAGTTCATCTGAATGACAATTAAGATCACTGAATATTTGAATTAGAAAAAGTTACAGACTCTACATAAAAGGGCATTATTTATATTTAGCAAAACAAAAAACAAAGCATGCATAGGGACATAATAAGTATTAAGCATTATCAAAAATGGTGTTAATATGATCCTATCTGAAAATTTACTTTTTTACCTAAAGTAGGTGAGACACGTTTTAGCACCAATACCATGTTTTGGATGATAGTGTTCCGCCCTACAGAAATCTGCTTAGTTTTTATAGACTTACAATAACTGCATATACTGAATAGAGATCTGAATTCTAGCACAAATATGAAATTCAGACCTCGGCTCAAAGAAAATTTTCTATCAATTTTTCCTAATATATCTTGCCAGAATTTTCTACCAGAAGCAAAAATGGTTCGTTATATATCAATCTGTGCTTCTTTCTCACTATCTCCTACCTATAGCTTTAAATAGCTTTTAATTCAGTGCTGTTGTACTGTATTATCAGTACTATGACATTGTGGCTAAATTTGATTCCAGAGCTAAAGTGGATCGATCCGATGGAGAAAGAGAGATGACTATGGGATCGCTGATATCGGTTATTCTTATCCTGTATCACAGAGGGCCTGGCAGGGATACACCCCGGACAGGGTGCAAATCCATTGCAGGGCACACATACACACACTCACATGCTCATTCACACACTATGGCCATTTACCACCAAGCAAAAGGAGACCATGCAAACTTCATGCACAAAGACCCGAGGCGGGACTCAAACCACAGCCTCTCGAGGTGTGAGGTGAGAGTGTACTGAATAAAAATTTAACAAGGTTCGGTGGTCTAGTGTACAATAAAACACGCAAACAATTATAATCACATGCAGATCCTGACGTCTGCCTGTTACCATTACCTGAGAATGGGGTGTGAAGTCAACTCGCTGCTGCTCCTCAGTCTGCTCCAATGTTTTCGCAGCCCTACTACTACCAGTATGTGCCGTCTGATCAGTCTGATCCAGGGTTTCATTCACTTGTCGTATGCGCTGTATGACAGCTGAAGGCGCTTTTTGGGTTCAGTAGCTATGAGGTCACACCTGACACACTTGATCACGCTACATACTCTTACTGTTAGGTAAGGAACTCCTGTGACATTCTCACAGTATGCCATAAAAGTTGATGATGTCACTGCCTAGTGTTACATTGAGCAAGGAACGCTTGTGACACGCCTGTGACGGAACTACCTTTCCAAACACAAACGACAAACAGAATTTCTGTTTTTTTATTTGTATTTTTTGCATGGTACATTTAACAGTCGACTATTTGCGCGCAACTTATCCAGCGTTTGGGTCCGTTCAGTTAGTAGGTAAGCACCTGAAAGGACTCTGTGAGGTATATCATGAAAGTGAGACTGTTGAGCATGTACTGCTCTCGTGCAGGAAATACTGTACATGCAGGACAGGCTAAATTTGATGAACTCCCAAGAACTAGGGAGAGTCAAAGGTAATGTTAAAAGTCTTTTAGAAGTCACTGATCAGAGAAGGAAGCATTTCATGTTTTTTTTTTTGAGGAAGACTGGACTGGAAAGTCCACTTTGAGACCAGGAAGTTAAGTGAGATCTATAGGTGACACTCCAAACATTGTTAAACAACAAGGAAGAAGAAGAAGCTACTACTCATAAGTTGACTGAATGGCTGTGGATGATCAGACCATGCTTCACTCCAGAGTGTCCCAGGGAGATGATATTATTTTTTATAGAAGATAAAGATGTGATACGAAATGGTTGATTAGTGGTTAGAATTGTCAGCTTGCACCTCCTTGCAGGTGGTGGATGGTTTCAATTCTGAATCTAACCTCCAGTTTGTGGGCATGGACTTTCTGGTTCTTCCCATGCTTGGTGGGTTTTCCCCCCGTAGTCCAACCACATGCATTGTCGATCGACAAGTTTCCAATTTGCCCGTAGTGTATTATGGTGTGTGCATGCTTGTACAGTAGGTTGCCAGGCCACTATAATTTAGTGGTGATGGCTTGAATGGATGGATGGATGGATGGATGGATAGATCTGATACAGAATCACATTCGTCCAATGTACTGAGCCAATACTTACAAACCAAATTGAGGAGCATGGAAGCCTTTATTTATCTATTAGAGAGAGTATTTTAGGAAAAATATTCTCACCCCTGGAGCAGAGGATTAAAAGTCTAGCTCAAACGTCCAACAGTAAATAGTAACCCAAAGCCTTAACCCCTGAGCCACCACTGGGGCTGAAATAAAATTTTTACATATATCATGTCAGTGTGTGAGACTTGATTTTGTTTGTTTTTTTTGTTATAAACCTATTTACCTTCTTCATCCCCTGTACAACCCAGTGCAACACAACCAGTTTCCGTCACCCGTCTCTGTCCTTAGCCGTGAGCCACTTTTATTCCCAAGTGTATCCAAGGTTTTGTAATTCTAATGTTACTGTTTATCTCCAGGTGCTGCAGGGCCGCCCTGGTTTCCTTTTTCCTAATGTTGTCCAGTCTAAGGCTGTTTCAGGGACATGGTCTTGTGTCCTTCTCATTGCATGTCCTTAGCCAATTTAGTCGTATCAAATTCCCACCCATCACTTGGGTGGGGCTCCCACATTAGAGCTACTACTACCAGTCAGTCAGGGAGGGCCAAAGACTATCACTTGTTTCCTCCGAACCATGTGACGCTAGCCAACCGCATCTTTTCGAACTGCTCGCTCATGCACCATTGGGAGCGGCATAACACACTCAGAGGACAGCGCTATCCACTCCTTCCACTTGTGTGAGCTCACAGACGCTCATGATTGGCTGTGGAGCAATGATTGATGTGAGAGCGCTAAGTGCCTCCCATCCCACCCATCTGAAAGTGCTCGGCCAATCAGCTCACTCTAGGCACCTGAGTGCATGAGGCTACAGGAAGCAAACTAGTGATCTCCACATGATAGGGCAAGCACTGTGAAACACAATGAAACGTCATTATTTGATTTTGATTATTTTGTTACCAACATGTTCCGCATATTCCCTAGGTGTTATGAAATTCCTCTGCCTTCTGTATATAGATATTTACTTTTACCCCACTTTCAGTCCTATACAGTTCTTTATGCTCTTGAATATGCTATACAACTAAACAAATGTATTATTATTATTATTATTATTAGTAGTAGTAGTAGTAGTAGTAGTAGTAGTAATCACTACTACTGTATCAAATCGTGTGAAACTGAAAGTAAATCTCGCAACAGGAAATCTGCAGAAAAGCAGTGGCTACTCACCCAGTGCCCTGCCATATACTGTATACTGTATATCAGTCAATCAACAAATGATCAAGTCCTCATTCTCAGCTCCATACATTTAAAATTCCAATAAAATACTATGCGATTCGACAGATATATTAATATTTTATTAATTAATTCACCTTTTTATATGTTGTGCACCCACATGGCAGCGTGCTCACTGCCTAATTTAGATTTACAGAGTTATTACTTCACCTAGAGGTGAAAAATAGGAACTGTAACATTCAATAATGGGGGCTCGTTGAGGTGGGAATCATGCTGCCCCCATGCTTGAGCTGTGAGCTTTTTCTTTTGTGGTGCAGCAACAGCCAGGGCAGACAAAGACAAAGTGTGAGTGCAGACAGTGTGTGTGTAGTGCCCTGTTCTTTTTTGTAAGAGAAAATGCGAATAATTTAAGTTGAAAAGAGAATTATTAAGGGGATATTGCGTCGACTTTCCAGCTGTGCTGTTATTATCCAGCTTCCAGATTTTCTTCAAAATAATCTCTCTATGATGTAGCATTAGTAGTGGTAATTTAGAGCCCTTTTTTATTACAACCAGCTGGTAAAAACGTCTATGAGCTCCTGTTTTGGCAGCATGATGCTTATTTACAGTAGCATTTTTTTTCAAAGGAGTCTCCAGTGTCAAATGTGAAAGTCTAACTTTTTCTAGTTAATTTTTTGTTTTCTCTTATTAATTTTATGAGATTTATTGTAAGATTTATTGTAAATCTGAATGAGGTATCAGGCCGCCTTAAACCACAGACCTAAAGTATCCCCTTATCTTAAAGTTGAAAACACAGAACAGTGAGGCAAAGTTTGATGCTTTAGTTCTGGCTTATTGACAGGCTGTATTTTGGAGTTATTCCAAGAAGACCTGCCAGCTGTGCTCCAATACGGCTTCAGTCAGCAGTTGGACATGACCCATCCTCCAAAGCTGCTCAAGAGTTAATCCTAACCACAGACGTTCCATGAATGAAAGCGACCCCTAATTTAAAAAAAACAGTCGATTTCCTTTCCTTTTATCTTTAACCCTCTTTTTCTATGAGTTGCTGATGATGAATCACATGAATTGTTTAGCACATGGCACTCTCATCATCTCCATCGAGACAGCATTCAGCGTTCAGGGATTATTATAACGCTCCACGGCACGAGGCGCTGCTTTATTTCCGAGGCCACAGCTGAGAGCCAGCGGTGCCCTGTTCTGAAAGACGCGCATAGGGTAAAATCTGTCGACACAGTTCTCTAGGAAACGCTGGTTGTAAAAACATGCTGAGGTAAGTATGGGCATGCAGTGAGGGGCACTGTAAGTGTAGCTGACTGAGAGAGTGAAATTCTCGCACCATTGAGTTGACTGCTTGCTGAAGTCGGCTCATTAATTCCAATTTCACAGAGAAGCAGATAGTTGGTAAGTGTGCCATCGAGGCACCCGCATGCACTCTGATACACTTTATCATCTGCTCTCCATGCTACGTAAAGTCGGCTTAAATGTCTGGAGACTGGAGACATTTTCATCAACATAATCGTGGTATTGTACTCAAAATCTTTCTGTTTCAATCTTTTTCCCTCCAAGAGCCACCGATTTATAGCTATAATATAATAAATGTACATGAGTTTATTAACACTGACCTGGCACATTACCTTTTTTCCTTTAAATGAAATTTTAAAACTTGTACAGTTCACTTTTAGGAGACAAAAGGACAAATCCCGCGTCCTACTGTATATGGTTCCTTATTAAAAGGTCATGTCTGTTGCCTTTGACCTTAGCACTTTTCACTACAACAGTAAGACGTCACAGGTCATTGCAGCCATCCATCCTTGGCTTGAATAAAGTGATGAATGATAATAGGATTCCTTTTGCAGGTTTTGTCCTAATTCTACTATAGAAGCAAAAGTTTCCCTTAAGAGACCAAAAACCATTAACTATCTAAAGAAATTTCACTAAAAGTTTGCTCCATCCATCCACATATCCATCTAGGAACCTCTGTAGTACAGCTAGGAACCATGGAGGCCAATAGTGATCATTGTGCCAAATGTACAACCATGGTACTGTAGGTCCTCTGGTTAACATTCACACACTATTTTAGGCCAATTAGCCTACTTTGCATGTCTTTGCACTGTGGGAGTACCTTGAGGAAACCCACCAAGCACGAGGAGAACATGCAAACTCCATGCACACAGACCCCGAAGCAGGAATCAAAGTACAACTAGACAGTCCTACAGTAACTACCAAGCCATTATGCCGCCCAATAGTATACGGTATATCCACAAAACCCAAAACACTGATAACAATTAAAGATCCCATTCTTTCCAAGGTTTCTTCAGGTTCTTTCTCTTTTGTTCCCCCACAACAGACGTTTTTCTACCTATTAATTAAGTCCCTTTAAAAACATAGAACTTTTGACTATCCGAAGTGCCCTAAAGGAATCATTTTTCTTTATGAGTGTAGCACTTAGAACACAAGACACTCAGACTTAAGCTGCATGTGAATCCTGGGAGATGTCAGATGTTTTATTTATAGGGCCCAGGGAAAAGGTGAAGCGAGGAAGTGCAGGTGCTGTGTGTGCATGAATTTCTCACAATGTTGGAGGCCTGTGTTCCTCAGGGGCGATCTGTATAACACGAACAGAGAGATGAGATTTTATGTGGCTCACAATGCATTAGTCTCCACTATTTTCTTTTCATCCGCAGCATTTTTTATACCTCTCTCAGTGAGCCGGCAGGTCGGGAGGCAAATGCTGATTAATTACTTACGCACTCTTGGAAGCAAATGATTCCTCAAGGGTTCTTTGGAAATGTGCAAGTGTGGAAATGTTGAAGTCATATGTGGCACCTTTTCTAAAAGAGAGACCCCTGCTGAAGGTTCTCCAAGAGAGGCGAACCACATGAAGTGCAGTTTCTTTGAATCCTATGAATACTCAACCCTAGTATCAGCTTTGGAAGTTCTACTTGCAATCCATGGAGCATCATTTGTTCACCTGAAGATTCCTGAAGATTGCAATCCGATTGAATACTCTTGAACATTGTGAATGGATGAGCTGTTTAGGGCCAAACCCAGTCAAAGGGTTGAATTCTTGTTTTTCATGAGGTAACACTGTTTGGATGAAAGCCAATTACCCTTACCTGGAGGTCAGGGGTGGCTCAATGGTTAAGGCATTGGTCTTTGGTTCAGACGGTCCTAGGTTCAAATCCCACCACCTGTTGTGGTCCCAGTTGTCCCTGTTGGGCCCTTGAGCCAAAGCCCTTAACCCTCAACTGCTCAGATGAATAATGAGATTGAAATGTAAGTCAGTCTGGATAAGGGTATCTGCCAAATGCCTTTCCTGCCCCGCGATGGACTGGCACCTGTTCAGGATGTACCCTGCCTCCTAGGATAGGCTACAGGCCCCTCGTGACCCTGTATAAAATTGTAGAAATGATGATTAAGTGAGTGAGGGTACCCATACCTACACAAAAAAAAAAAACCTTATTAGCAAGCAAATTTGCTGGAAACTTGGTTTATGCCTACATCTGGGTCAAAGGGACCCATCCCATTGTACACCCATTTACACAAAACTCCACCCAAAATCTTAAAGGGGTTCAACCGGAGTGAGAATGCTAACTAGAATTAGAATTAGCAAGGCCTCTCATGTATTCACTTTTTAAGCACACTTGGACACTCTGTAAACATGCTTTTAATAATTTATGTAAATATAAAGGTATCTTGGTGTATCTGTAAAATGACTAACAAGAGGCCAATACAAATAAAAACAAACATTACAGACCACAAATCAGGGTAACAATCTTAGTTTTTCTAAGATAATGGTTTAAACAATTCCTGTTATTATTTCAACATATATATTTCTACATTATTAGCACTTTGTGGGAAACAAAACTGTATTAACTCCTGGACCTTTAATGCAAAAGTCTACACTACAGTGTTTTCCTATCATGGAGATAGAATCCTGAGGATTTTAAATTAAAGTATACATAGGAGCCCTGAGGGAGAGTCTGAACATTTTTTTCTAATTGATGTTTTTAAGATGTGACAAAAAATTCAAAGTGTAGTCAAGATTTAAAGATGTCTTATTTCATTCCACTGAATGCTCCCCTAAAGGGTTCTATGTTACACAGTTTTTCGATATTATGTGCTATAGGATTTGTTTTGGTTGTCGCTATTGGTCTTATTAATTTGTCCTTGGAGGCCCTTTGGCTGTGGTACAGTTTAACCCTTTAACAAACCTTTTAACCCATTAAGAAAAAAGCAACAGAAAAAAAAAATGCATTTTTTGTTTTCTTCAGGCATTCATATGTAACAACAATCAATATGCCTTTTCCAAATGGTTGCGACATCACTTAATGGTAGTAAATGTTCAAAAACCAAGGGGGGAAAAAAACATAAAATGTTGCATGGTTTTCGGGCATCAGATCTACTTTATTGCTTGTGGAAGCAATTAAAAAGTGTACGAATTAAAGACTGAGTACTGCTTTTTTTAAGCACCTCAACCAAATGGTTGAGATGGCTCAATCAGGTTAAGTTTAATGCATTTTGTAAATTTCCTTGAAAATGTGTTCATACACTCTTAGAAAAAGTGTTTTTAATGGTTCCTTTAAAAAAGTTTTTAAAAAGAACCCTTTTAAAGGTTGTAATAGTTTTTAGCAAACATGGATATACAGTACAAGTCAAATGTTTGGACACAGCTTTTAATTCAATGGGTTTTTTTTTTGTTTAGTGATTTATTTACTACAGTACATTCTAGAACACACATACTATGAAATAACACATACGGAATTAAGTAACAGCAACACCAACAACAACAGTCAGTTGTAATTTTAAGACACGGAGGTCAGCTGTTCTGGATTAGTTCTTGCAAGAACAGTATTGTCAAGTGCATTTGCAAAACCCATAGTGAAACCAACTCTCATGAAAACCATCCCAGGAAAGCAAGACCAAAACTTACCTTAACTGCAGAGGAGAAGTTCATTTAGAGTCACCAGCCTCAGAAATCACCAATCATCATTAACAAACAGCACCTCAGATTAGAGCCGTTATGAAGGTTTTACAGAACATAAGTAGCAGATACATCTCGATATCAACTGTTCAAACGAAATTATCGCAGATTTTGGACGCCTTCATCATTGTTTTTACAATGTAGACATAAAAATCAGGAAACACCATGGAATTAAAAGGTGTGTCTAGACTTTTGATTGGTACTGTACATAAGCATATAGTAAGCAGTACTGTATTCTCTGTGTGCCTGTGTATGTAAACCCCTTCATTTTGTAAGGGTGTGGTGCCTTGGGGGAAAGGAGGGGGACTTGTTTCTGCACCTTGACTCTTAAGGTCAAGATGCTCAGCAGTCGTTTTAATTATGCATTCAGCCAAGTGGAAATCGATGCGGGGTTTTCCAGGAGGTAGCCGGTGATTACATTAACAATTCATTGCTTAAGTGCGATGAAAAATATTTCGGAAAACGCATCTAAGGCATTTGGGACATCCATCATCAAGTCAGCGCAAAAAAAAAAATCCATGCTTACACTTGGCTTATGCTCGTGTTCGTTTGTCTAAGACAAAGAAGAAGGGTGCGAAACTGTTCAAACCTGGGGATTTCATGCTTGGCACACTTGGCTGTAAGAGCACAAAGGACAACCTTGTGATAAAGTCAAATTTACAGGAGTGCTGAATGATCAAATAGGATCTTTTAGAGGGGTTGAATTCATTTTTACAACAGACACTTGTGCTGACTATAAAGGAAAAACCATTTAGATAAAAAGCCAGGACCATACTATACTGTATATTTGTGAATTTCCACATACTGTAAGAAGCAAAAGCTGGTACAAAGAAAAAAAAAGAGCCCGCAAATGTCTTGCTGCGTTCATGCTCAGTTCACTCCATTGTCCTGACTCATTTTTTTTTCTTTCTGTAAAAGAAATATGTTGTTCATCAGGAATCAGGCAGAGAGTAGATTTATTTCGCTGGCACAGGGCTATTGTTGGTAGGAAATGTGTGAGCTCATTCTCGCTTGTCATCTGTAGGATTAATTCATGAGTCTTACATCATGTTTTGCTCTTACCTGACTGTCGCTCTCTCTCACTGGACCCTGGCCATGAGACAATGTCAGTATCTAAGACACCCACGTCTACCAGTGGCTACCTACATATAGAAATACAGACTTAAACCGTACTGTATTAGAATGTACGGACAGTAACATGTATGTGTTTTTTTCGTTGTCATATAGAGACCTGCTGCTACAGTATAATCACTGTGCATGTACAGTATCTGGTTTAAAGAAACCTCATGTACTCCAAATCAAGTTTTTTACATTGCACTTTGTTCTTTAATAGTTATGTATTATTAAAGAACAAAGTGCAATGTAAAAACTTGATTTGAAATTTGAAGACGTGCAATAGCTCCATATTTGAGGATCATGTTAAAAAATTTAGTTGCAAGCAACAATGAACGGGCCCAAGCACCCTGCACCATCATCACCTGGTGAACCAGAAAGACAGCAGGCAGACTGGGCACATGAATTTAAAGGGGACATACCAGTACCATTATGACATCATTTTAGAAAAAAGCGGAATTTTATATGTTTAGACCTCCAAAAAACCCAAGATGCTGGAAACAAGTGTCACACTATGATGTCATTCAATACAATGTCACTCAATATGATGATGGCACATGATATAATGTCACACAGAAAGCTATTAACCACTTTTTCAGGCGTAAGTTAAAGGCGTCTACATGGCTGCCCCGTTTAAGATACCAGAAATCCTCCTGCAGTTTTTGCATCCTAATGTATTGGGATGACATACTGTAGGCCCAGCTTGGCAGCGATCGTATAAATCCCATAGGAGAGGATCAAAATTAATTGGGTGCGTTTTGCAAACGACCCGAAATATCTGACGTCCTGTTGAGTTGAGCCCATGACATGCAATGTGAAAGTTGTTTAGTTCAATGAGCCCTAAATGTGTACCGGGTTTCGTGTGCGTAGGTGCAAGTGTGTAAGAGCTACGCATCAAAATCTCGTGTGAAAATCTCTCAGGCATCCTAATGGCAGCACCTACCTGCTGATTTTTTTTTATGACTTTTTGAGCATGATAAGACCCCCAAAATCTCACAATGCTGGGGAATCTGTAGAAGAAAATGAGGGCCTTTACGTACACACTATGACGACATACAGTAGGGTGATGTCATAGTGCTTGGGCCGTAAGTAAACCATAGTACATTATAGTACCGGATGATGTTTATTATAATCTGACATGAAATATTCCCTGTATTAATATGTTTATTCTAACTTTATCTTTTTTTTCCTTTTCTTTATCTTGCTTTTTTTTTTTTATCACTGACTCAGAGGGCTTTTTTTATGCAAATAAATAAATAAATACATCAAATGAATGCACCCATATTGTTGGTATGTGTACAAACGGCAAATAAAATCTCTTGAATATTGAATGCAAATTATTCCTCCGGTGATTTGCTGAAATTATTACAAGCATAAGCATTTAGTTTCTTGTGTTATGACACACAGCATTTAATCTATATATAAATATTTAACTGCAGTGTAGCTTTATGTGTGTCTTTTTTTTTTTTTTGCAACATCACACCCAAAAACACTTTGACTTGCCAGCCATAATAGAGAAAGACAAAGAAAAAAAAAAAAACACCAGGATGCTCTGTAAGAGAGGTGCTCCATGCGTCATCGCTTATACAAATGTTAAATAATTAAATCCTGCTGAAATCATTATTTTTTCATGGCTGACACGAGAAAGTTAACTCTCCCGCTTTTGGACTTTATTGTGCGTTCTGTATAGGCTATATAGGCTAACACAGGCTTATTCGCGGCTGAATAAAACATGAGCTCACTAAGAATTAGCAGGGGTTTTTTATGATTCGAGAGTGAACATGGTCCCGCTTGGACAGTAGAAGTTCTTTAAGAATGCACGCCAGCCACTCGATGAGCAGTGGTTACACCAACGAGCTGTCCATTTTAAACAGCCTGGCACATCTCCCTTTTGAGCAAGAGTCTTAAAAATTCCAGACCTGGTCCCGTTTTCTCAGAACACAATCATTCAGAGCTGGCTGCGCTATTCAAAGAAGGGCAGCAAAGTGAGAAATTAGATGTCGCCGCTCTGAGCTCCGAGGAGGGAAATACAGATAAAGCCATGTGCTTTTCATTACTTAGCTGCGGGGTCAGAACCTGCAAGTGTCGGGTGAGTGATGATTGCTCGTTTGAGATGGAGGTGAATTATGACCAAGTTGCAGAGACACTGGCTGAAATTAAACACGTAACCATCGATGCATTCTGGACGAGTCAGTGACCCTCCAGACAAGTGGACCTACATCATAGCAAAAAGGCCTTACACAATAACAAGGCCACCTTTCATCAACCAATGGCTTTTCCATCAATCTTATAGCCGCACAGCTGTTTAGTCCCAGTCCTTTGAGTTCTCACATGTGAGAAGTGATGATTGTTCTTTTCCCGACCACATTTAATAATGTATTCGACATTACTTCTTGGTTAATTTTGTCCTGATGCAAGTTAATAATTTAACCCTTCGGTCCCCGGAAAGCAGCCCTACAAGGCCGAAGATTCACTTCTGATGAAGGAGTGAAGACAGCGGTGCGTTCGTGGCTCGCAGCTCAGCGTAAAAAAAAAAAAAAAAACGAGGGAATATGAAAGTTTGGAAAAGCAAGCAGATTATGTTGAAAAATTATGTTTTTTAAAAAAAAAAAAAAAAGTTAATTAAAAAAGACATTTCTTCAGCCAGAGTGCGGATAATTTTTGACTCACCCTCGTACATTTAGGTACCAAAATACGTTGTAGATGAGTTGTTAAATAGATGAACGTTTTCCTCTATTGTCTCAACCATTTCAACCAACGGCATGAGACTCAACTGGACAACAGGACAATCAATCAAACACTTCATCCTACTCGAGCATACAGTAGACAGCACACCACGCCTCTTATGGAACTGGATGTAATCTTTCTCATCTCAGAAAATGCATGTTGTTCTAGATACGTCCACAATCCCAAGTATCGACTCATTCTGAGAACGAGACGGCCACTCACTTGCTTTCTTTTTTTTACTTTCCCCCCATTACAGCAGTCAGATACCGAGCGCATTCCATGATCATTACTAATCTCTAATGCGGTACCACTCACACCAAAATAAAATGACTCTATCAAGTGAACTGGAACTTTGGTCCATGAGAATGCTGCAAGATTTCCTTCTGCTCTTGTGCATTTGCTAACCGCTCAAAAATGTGTGACTTTGCTTGAGCAGAAACAGGAAACGCGTGATAACCGAAACCTTGTGACATTTTCTAGATGATCGCTTTTATTGACGAGGTGTCACTGCTATACCCTTAACCGCAGAACCGTATGGGCAGTCCCTTTATACTCTTAAACTGTAATATAATAATATTTAATTAGACATGTAAATTATTATAGTACATGGCAGATATCCAGTCAGGATATACAGTAGCAATCTAATAATAAACAACATGCCCTAAAGAACTGCAAAAAACAGAGTAATTTAATATTTAATATATATATATATATATATATATATATATATATATATGTATATGTGTGATTTTGCTTACTTAATTATATATACACTCTGTATATATACATACATGTAATTAATTAATATCACATTAGAGGGAGTGCTGTTATACTGAATATCAGCACGGCTGTGAAGCGGTTGTAAGCACAAAGGGCAAAGCCTCCTGTTAAACATATTACAGCTGTGATGATATTAAGTACAAAAGCATGACCTTGAGTATGGTATTGCTTTCATACAACAATTCCATAAACACTAGTTATTCATCAACAAATTATTATTTGTTTGTTTATTTACTCGGTTATTTTGCACCGGCAACACATATACCTCCGCGAATTGCGGAATTAATGTTAAGCTGGCCCCCCGACAGTTAGTGTAATTCACCGTGAAAGTAGTTTGAAATTCTTACCGCTACTACTTTATGTAGAAATCATGAAGGTGGTGTACAGTCCTGAGAAAGTTAAGACGTTTAACCTTATATTTCCACATTATTCTTCTTTAGAATATCAGCTAACTTCTGAGGTTCTGGGGTTGAATCCCCAATAACGTTAAATAGAAAGCTAGGGCGTATAATCCCTTGTTACACACACACAGTAGTGCCCTTGATCAGGGCTTAGAAAGGGATTTGATATTCAGCCTTGCGTTAGAAGCTAGTTAGCTTCACAGCTCACGGTAGCCATGAACAGAACAACACGGACGGTTCGGAGGCAATTCAGAACAACTTCCAAGTGTTGTTTAAGATTATTACATAACGTTATGAGGTGTGTTTTCTTGCTAAAATGCCTCTTTCCACTGACCTACTTGCAACCAAGTTAGTGTAATCAACGATTGTTAGAACACCTGTGACATGACGTGATACTAATAGTTAAACGTCCAGTGCTGTTGCGCTCTATTATCACCACTCGTGGAATGCCTCTCCTCTCGTCCAATAAGATTACTTTGATCAAACTGGGGTTTTTTTTTGGTTTTTTTTGGTGCTTATTTTGTTAAATGTATTCTGTTATAACAGTATTATTCTAACATCTGATTTCCCTAAAAACTGCATTTTCAAGCAATTTTCCAGTATATGCAGAATACTCCAGAAATAAACAAATCCATGCTTTAATCGCTGAGTTCGGGACAACTTCCTTGCGTCTTCAAAAAGTTTGTGCATGCGAAGGCTGGCACGCCGCTGCATCTCTACGCATCTCTTTGGTGTAAAAATAGCCCGTTTCTCAACTGCTGCATCAACACTGTCTGCTCCCACCCCTGCACATCAATACGAGCTATTTTTAAGTCTTCTGGCAAAAACAATCCTTCATTAATTACGGTCTGAATAAACATTAAGGAATTCAGGATATTTCGAAACCATCTGCAGTTTTATCATAGTCTAGCCGTTATCCGAGTCCGAACACAGGTCCATATTTAGCGGAACATCTTGCGCCAGGTTTTAATGAATTTCTGGCAGTAGGAAAGCGATGGCAGGACTCTCAGGGGTCTCTCGCTGCCATCTGCACAGGTACAACAGTCGACCGTGTTGTAGCGTCTGCAGACTCGTGCCAAGTGAACAGTTCGCTTTAACACATGTAGTTGCAGTAAAGGTAAAAAGGTCCTCATGTGTCAAGTATCTGTATATTAGGATGACTGAGCTGTTCGGAAGCCAGACAAATTTCATCTATTAGGCAGATATATTGACGTATATAACAGTGACGAAATTCCTCAATAAAAAAATAGCATTGCCTAAACGTAATAAAAACGTGTTGCAATAAAAATGTTTGAACTTTTCTTCATTGCGATTTGATCTTAATGGATAAAAAATATCTTATGGTATTTACAATGCTTAAAATTTTAATCACTGCGATGTATTATAGACGTACACTATATTGCCAAAAGTATTCGCTCGCCTGCCTTCACATGCATATGAACCTGAGTAACATCCAATTCTTAATCCAGTCTTCAGCTCTCCTGGGGAGGCTTTCCACGAGGTTTAGGGGTGTGTTTATGCAAATTTTTGACTTTTCTTCCAGAAGCGCATTTGTGAGGTCAGACACTGATGTTGGACGAGAAGCCATGACTCACAGTCTCCGCACTAATTCATTCCAATGTTCAAAAATTCCCATAAACACACTAAAACCTGTGGAACTTGTGGAAAGCCTTTGAGGAAAAGCCAACATCACATTAAACCCTAAGGATTAAGAACTGGATGTTACTCAAGTTCATATGCATGTGAAGGCAGGCGAGCGAATACTTTTGGTTATATAGTGTATATTTCAAATTAAAATTAAATTCAAGCTTAAAACTCAATGCAAACCTTTATACCTTATTAAATTGCTGTTTGGAAATATGTTCGATTGTAAAAAATATCATTTTTACTATTTTTCAGGCTGTCAAATTAAAAATTCAAGTCTTCATATCACAGGAATAGCGATGGATTGCTGATACCTACGAGCCGTTCCACAGTGTAATTTAAACTGCGCCCTTCCTGCTCGGGGTCTGCGTGCATGGAGCTTGCATGTTCTCCCTGTGCTTGGTGGGTTCCCTCCGGATACTCCGGTTTCCTCCAAAAGCCCAAGGACATGCATATTAGGCTAACTGGTGTGTAAGTGTGTGTGTGTGTGTGTGCTGTGATTGCATTGTCCCCCTCCTTGTGCCCAAAGTCTCCTGGGACAGGCTCTGACTCTCTGTTCGCAGGATAAAGTGGTTTATTAGAAGATGAACTGAATGAATTTAAAGGTCAGTATTTTTGAATTGCATTATATGTAAATGCTTGAATTACAGTTTCATTTGAAATATATACTATAAAACTACAACGAATTGCAGTGCTGAAAATTCTAAGCATACAGTAAACGCAGTGTAAATGCGGTAAGGATTTCTTTGCCATTCAGATCAAAATGGCAATGCAGAAATTGCTTTGGTCAGTTCATGTAATTCAACGTGCTATTTGGCTTTGATGAATTTTTACCACCGTTACAGTATACTGTACGTCCATACGGATGGCCCCTTAAAACTCAAAGCATTTTAGCCATTATTTGTTTTGCTGTTTTTTTTTTTTTGTAAATAAACAAATACTGTATAGAGCTCAGGATTGTGCAGTACACTGTACATGTAGAGTGTAATATCCTTTTTTCAGCACAAAATATAAAGGGAATATGATGAACTGAATTTTAGTTCATTTGAACTAAATATACAAACACGACTGAGCAAAAAAATTTGAAAATGAGTACACATGATCACGTTTTTATGGTTGTTTCTATGACCCAAAAATAAATAAATAAATAAATAAATATAATAATACACTAATTTTGAAATTTCTACATTTTTGCAACGTAATTCCCATATTCTGGCACTGGTAAAATTGACTCTTTTATGAAAGTAATGATAACTTTTGCTCTACCTGACATATCCCAAAAACACAAATACACAGTTTGGAGGTCTGAAACCTCCATGTTAACACACTCCAGCAATACTGCTACTTTATTTTTTGACCTACAGTATGCCGAGTCGCTGGCACACTCAGACTATATGAAAAACCAGTCTTATAAAACATCTGGACACTCCTGGTCGTGCATACAGTTCTCCGATCTCATTGTGGAAACACAATGCATGAAATCATGCAGAAGCAGGTTATAAGCGGTTCACATCATGTACGTCAATGGAACATATTCTGAGATGCTTTTCTGCCCAGTCCGGATAAAAAAAAGTGGTTATTTAGGCAGGACAGTGGAGGTGTTACATTCCACATCATTCTTTGTGAAGAGAATTTAAGCAGATAAAAGACATCTGTAAATATGGGCAGGAATTGCATACATGGATTTTGACAACAGCACATTATCACACAAAAACAAGTAGTAATAATTCAACTGAAAAAAAATGACGTTTTTTTTTTTATTACAGTATAACACAATTCAAATATAATGTATGTCACAAATACGTTTTGCACAAAATGCCAGGCCTCTTTCAGGTGAACTTGAACATAAATAAAAGGTCCGCATCTACTCAGAAATGTAGCAAGAGCTCACGCATAAAGCTGCAGTACCGTCGTGGGTCTGAAAATAAGACTGAGGGAATGTTAAGACAGAATGCAATGAAATAAATAACGACCGCACTGAAAAAAAACAAAAAAAACAAAAACGTCATATCTCTTTACAAATGGTTGTGATTAAGAAACGCACGTGCGAGTGTAAATGCAATCCACAGACATATCCATATTCCAAAATGCTGAATCGAGATAAGCTGTGGCTCGTGATTGCAATATTTACACGAATCATTCATGCAGAATGTGATTTCAACATCGAAAGCAATGTCGATTCAACAGCTCAAGGTCTGTAAAATATACACGCAATTAGGTTCTGCAAAATGTTCTGCAGATAGTCAGGAAAACAAAGTGATTCAAAGCATTGATGGTGAAATGTATGACGTTTTCCAACATGACAGCTACTAGGTTTCATCAGAAGTGTGTAATATTGCAAATACAATAGCTGTTTGGTTTTTGTTTTTTTGAGAAAACATTCCAACCCAAAAAACAACAAGCATGTTATACAGGAACTGTAAAATCTTTACGGGGCTGTGAGCAGGCTTAAGAAAAACAAGTAAGGAAGATCAAAGCTAATAAAAGGGACGCAATTTCACCAAATGTCAACATGAAAGATTCAAGTCAGTCGAGCAATCAAAGAAAGAGAACTTCAGAATATTTGGATAGGATGATTTTTCTTTTTTTTTGTTGTTGTTTTTGTTATTTTTTACAAAATAAATCCATTTAGAGCAAAAAGAGGAATTCCATGTTCAGGGAATTACACTGTACAAATAAGTACCTGCTTAAGCTACAAAGATTGCACAAATACTCATAGAGGAGACTCCGAGACTCGCAAGAAAATCCGAGATGTGATACATAAGAAGGGAGGGAAAAAAAAGTCTTCGTATTTAACAAGAAAGTAGAAGATCAGCTTGTCACAGCGTTTACATGCAGCAGCGCACGAGTCCTCCGAGGTCATACAGAGGTGCGTGGTTTTCTAATGACTAACTGGATCGGGCCCTCAGACGCAGTCTTTAGAACATTCCAGGCGTCGTAGTGCATCAGGCCCTGTAGAGACCTCCCGTTGATAGCCAGGAGCTCGTCTCCGACATCAATAACTCGAGAGAGATCGGCGGCACCTCCTGAATAAATACGTATAAAAGACATACAAGATGCACGAAAATACATCCTTAGTTACACTTTTTTTTAAACACGATGATTTATTTATAATCAAGCTCCTGAAAAGGATGCAACCTACAATTTGAATATTTCTTGTTAAAGAAGCATTTAATTTGCTTTGCCAGAATGATGCTGAGTGATCCCTTAATAGCAACAACATCCCCCCCTAGTGGAGTTCAGCAGTTCAGATGGGAGGAGGTGTTTACCTCGGAAAATGCGTTTGATGTAGAGGGGACGGTCGCCATGGGCTGAAGCTTTGCCCCCCTCCAAGCTGAAACCCAGTCCTGCTGATGTCTTCAGCAGCTCCACGCTTAGCGCTCCATCCGGCCCGACCTCCACAGCTACGATAGAACACACAGAGCACACGAAGGCTGAAGAGTATCTTTTAATCGTACATGCTAATAAAATTATTTAAATATACCACTACTACTACTAATAATAATAACAAATAATAATTATAATAATCATCATCGTCGTCGTCATAGTGATGGCAAAAAATAAAAAGTACATTTTTCCCCACTCTTAAGCTTTTCTATTTTCAATACAGTACTAAAATCAGGGCCCTGATATCCAACACTGACATTCAAGTTATATAACAGCTACTGTTATATAAAGCCAATATAACATTTAAGGTCACTCTATTATATTGAATATCAGCACTTGTGTTGTACTGACGTACCATCATGTGACGTTGCGTAATTCGAAAAATGTGTCAAACTCAACCTAATTGAGCCATCTTTACCACTCGGTTGACTATGCCACTGTATGCTAAACAAAAGCCCAAAGTAGATCTAATGGTACTAACCTAAAGGTCTAAACGTTAGCATTTTATGTGCCTTTTAAAAACAATTCTTTGGAAATGAATTTGGTACTTTTACCATGAGGTGACATCTCAACCATTTGGAAGAGGCCAATATTGGAATATGTTTAAAAAAAAGTCTTTTATTGATATTATAGCCCCAATCATGATGCTGAGAGGTGCAAAACATAAAAGTAAATCATTTCCCCTTTGATTCCCCTTGATTCATGTGTCATTTGTACGTGAAAAATACGTAAAAAAATATCAAATACTGATATTTTGTTTTGATCTGCTACATTCCCACTGAAAACTGTAACTATTTAAAGGTATTATAGGAGAAATTAAAACATAGGAAACTGTGCTATCCACCCTCTTCTGTATTCATGAACTGACGGATGCATATGATTGGCTAGTGCCCCTGTGATTGACAGATAAGAGACTGTACACCATCTCTCACATCCAGAGAGCATGACTGTTTTTGCTCCTTGTCTTTGGTAAGCTGTGAAATCTCTGAGATTGGAAAATGTGATCTCTGGAAGAACTTAAAAATGTACTCTAAAGTACGTGGCCTGCCTAATGATTTGCGATTTTTTTAATATATATATATATATATATTTTTTTTTTTTTACCTGCTCCATTTTCCCTGTTGTTGTCTGGGAACGCTGAAGAAGAACATGTTCTGGGTTTTATAAGAAGTTCCTGTCTAACTGTGACCGGTTCACTGTCTTTGCCTCTCTGGATAACCACAAGAGCCTGTTTGGCTAGCTTTGTCTGATGGAGACAGGAGAGAGCCTCGCCATGGGTTCTCCCACTCAGACTGCTGCCGTTTATGGACAACACAACGTCCCCACGACGGACGGTACCTTCCAAGCCAGCGGCACCTTGTGTGAATACCCGATGGATCTGTCGAGGGGGAAAAATATTTCTTTTTTAGACACATTAGATATATAATAAAAAATTATTATAAGGGGCGTTCAAGTCATTCTGGGACTTTATGAATTTTCTCAGGAATGAAGCCATAATACTGATTATCATTTACAGAAAACCTTAAGGACATTACAGTGATGAGTCTCGTAGCTGCTGTAAAATATTTGAATGGTGCAACTTTTTAAAGACGGGTGTATGTCCGTGAATGATGGTGGGACCCCTGATCCATGGAAATCAACAGACAACTTTTTTTTTTTTACCAATTTGGAACTTTCCAGGCATTCATTTATTCATATTTATCACCACTTGCACATTACAGGAACTCATCTGGAAGTTATTGCCACATGCCTGTACAATCACTCTAAGCCATTTCCACATGTTTGGGCCATTAAAGGAGTTCCTGGGAGGCCGTGTTTCAGACGTGCAACGGGCACTCCGCTCATGGCTCTGGCGTATCTTCATGGCATTTAAGCACTAGTGAGACACTGGGACAAGTGCATTAGTGTAGCAGGGGGAAAAAAAAGAAAGAACAAAAAAGAAAAAAAGAGAGTTTTAACTCTTATTAACTGTGTTCTGTTATTCTGCATCAAAAGTCCCAGTTTGACTTGAATGCCCCTTGTAATTTCACTGTTAAAGCATTAAAACATAATGAATATACTGGGAACATGCTGGCCAAAATAATCCTATACAGTAGACACATCTAAACTAAAAGCAATTAAAATGTGATTGCACAATAGGGAAATATAATAACACAACATTAAAAAAGATAAATATAAGATAGAACTGTAAGGAATGTAACTAGGGACGTTTACAGTGATGGATTTCTGCTCCAGGTCCACCCCACCGGCGATGCTGAAACCCAGTCCGGAACCAACATCTTTTATCAAGATCACAAAGTAAACATCCTCGTTAACCTGGACAAAGCATTTAGACATACATTGATTAGAGTCTGAGCAGGAACAATACATCTGTACTAAATATAAACAAAGAAAGCAGATTATGTGTGATCATATTACGATTATTATGGATCATTTTGATTATGCTGAAAAACATATCATGTGGTAGAGCATTACCTCGGAAAGATTTTTAACCTGCTTTATCAGAGTTATCACATCCGATGCAGCCGGAAGGGAATTCAGGACATCCTGTACCTTCTTCTGCTCCGCAGGGGAAGATGATAAATCTTTCAGACTGTGATAGGAAGAACACGACACAGGAGTTATAATGCATCGTGAAATGAAAATGACAAATTATGGTACTCGGGTATTAAATAACAGGATCAATTAATTAGTAGGTACTTAATTACGCTCAAATAACCTTTCCCATCCATGCAGACTTTTTTTTTTTTATATAAATCTCATTATTATACAGTAGTTGTTAATTTTTGGTTTTCTGCAAGCAGTCAAATATTACACATGCTTTTTAAAGAGGAGATTCAACTAGAACACACTGCCTACTCACCTAACAGACCAACTTGATTGTCTCACACTTTGCTCTTGTGCATGCTCTCCAGGCTCCGACATGCTTATCCTGGTCACAATGGTGCACTGTAGGTTGTCCGATGGGGGTTGTGTGGGCATTGCAGGTTGAATTTCCAGCTCGGTCTTAAACATGACATCACCAGGGTCTTGGGAGAAGTCCTGAGTGCATAACTTATCAAGCTCAGGCATGCTCAATGCCCGGAGTTCCCTCAGTTTCGACCGTGATATCCCACCATTAAAACGGGCATTGCGGGAGCGCAGAACCGGTGGAGTATGTTGTACTGCACCGGACTCGGGTACAGTACGCTCAGGTGTCACCCTTTCCTCTGGACGTGGCCCAGCGGATTCAGGCGAAGGTGTTGGTTCAGAATCGCTGGTAACTGTTTTAGGAGAATTCTTTCGCTGCAGTAAAGAAGAGTGACCTGCGTTTAAAATGTCTACACAGGAGCTAAGACTCCTTTTCAGACCGCGATTATCATTGACCTGGTCTGGACCAGACAACCTCTTGTTGAGAATGGCTTTCGGGACAATGGCGTAGGACTGGATGTCGATGCCTTTTATGACCGGACGATCAAAACTGGCCAAGTTCTCAAAGGATTTAATTCTTTGCTGAACGGAAAACGAGTGTCGTTTGAGAATATCGCTATCTGTTGAGTAGCTCCTTCGGTCCAATGCTTTAAGGTACAGTTTGGATTTGCCTGGTTTGAGACTAGTCTCTGAGGTGGACATGCTGCTACACACTTTGTCGTCGGGTTTGGTCGAGCTTTTAATCAAATCATTTTCCTCTTGTCTAGGAATAGAAGAGTCGCATGTTCCCAATGGGAGTTTGGGTGCTGAATCTTCATGCGCCAAGTTGCTTCCTTGAGCTTGTGTTGAAGTGGTATTTGCAGTTTGCTTGCTTGCTAGACCTGGTGCCGATGAAGACGTTGGGGATAAAGAAGACGACAGACGCACTTTGATGAAAGATCTTTGTGTAGCTGTGTTCTCACATTTCGACGCCTCACTTTGCACATGATGAGAACTTTTATATTCTGTTTCAGATTTGATAGCTTTATTCGCTTTGAAGGTGTTGGACAGATCTGAGGGATTCCTCTCCTGGCTTTGGTCAACTGGTTTATTTAGAGAGGAACTACTCTTCTCTTGTGATCTACTGATTTTTGGACTACTTGTAGGGGTGATTCTTTTGACTGGTAGTTTAGGTGACAGAACGGGGGAGCAGTGAGCCTTTTTTAATAAAGGGTTTTCGGCTTTGGGAGTCCTGGTTCCTGTTTGCTCTAATCCTTTGCATTTACTCTTAATACTTAAACCTTTAAGTTTGGAAGAACAGCTCGATTTCTCTTCGAGTTTGAGTCTGCTGTTTAAGCTGGGTGAGAGGGGGTTATTGTTCAAAGTTTTATGATTCAAAGGGCTAGACTTGCTCTGATTTTCAGAAAGAAGAGGCTTTGAGTCGTGCGTTTTTTCCTTCTCTGTGTCCTTTGTAGCTGGTGTACTGGATGTTTTCCCACTAGAAATATCTAAAGCCTTTGGCTCCGTTACAGATGACATGAATGGCACTTGCACAGTGTCGGGTTTACCCGAGGTTAACAATTCATTTGAATGCATTTTTGATGTCCTTTCTTGACTCCGCTGTCTATTATTCTGAGCTTCAGGGGGATTACTGACACTTGAAAGTGTCACGCTGTTTGTGACAGGTGCCAAAACCTTTTCAGCTTTACTGTCTGATGGCTCTTGATTTGACAAATCTCCCTGAGTCACGCTTATTGTTTGCTTTTTTTCTTCAGAAACATGCTCTTCACTCAAACCAGATTCTGTACATGTAGCCTGGGGAACGAGTGGACTCTCTGGTGCTGTAACAGAAGTAGAAAAGTCTGCTTTCTTTGAGTCCTGTAAGTGCGAAGGTGCTTTTTGAGGTACTCCGTCACCAATCAGCTCCTTATCCGTCTGGTTTCCTGAGATATCCTTGTTAAGAGTCGGATAACTGACCTTCTCTTGATTTCTCTGACTGACTACGCTGTAACACAGCTCGACCTCCTCATCAGAGTCGGTGTCCTGAGTATCTTTACAGTCACTTTGAGGCTTTTCATTTTTCACAGCAGCGTCTATAGCGGAGTCACTCTCAGAATCGCTATCCTGTAACATATCGTACATGCTCGGATTCTCCTCGCACCCTTTCACGGAAAGGTCTGCGTTTTCATCCGAGAGCTGACTATAATTCCTGGAGTAACTGTTCAAAAATGTCTTTCCTTTCGGCAAAAGGCAACCTTTGTTCCCTGAATCCAGGACGGAGAAATCCAAAACAGTTGGCTGTAGTGGTGGGTTAGTCAGACTTTCCTTGTTCTCTGGGTTGCTGCCGCTATTTTCCGCACATGGAGGCATTTCGGCAGCAGCAGCAGAAACTGTCTCTGAGACTGACTTTGCATTGTTTTCAAATTGGTTTAACTCGTATCCGACTTCATCGATGTAAGTCACAGGAACCTCTTCATTGTGGTTTGCGTCCGTCTCTGTAGAATTTGGTTCTGTCAGGGAAAATCCTGCATTTTCAACAACAGTTTTGTCCGTGCTTGTTTGTTCCTCTAGGGGAGCTCTTGTCGTTTCCTGATTATTAGACGGTTCAGTGCTAGAATTCATCATCAAAGTAGAGAGACGATCTACAGCTGAGGAAATGAACAATATTAAAGGGGTTAGATGGAATTATTTCACAAAAACTATTTAATGTTCAGTAGACGAGTGTGATGGTATAGTTATTATAAAGTCAAATGGGTTATATGCTGTATATAAAAACAATGGCTCTTTTTTTTTTAGCTTTTCTCTCATACAGTAACTACTCTCTCTATTTCCCTACTATTTGATTTTGCTTTATATACTACATAATATGCTTTACTAAGAATGAACAGTCTTAAACCTAGTTTATTATGAAAATATTTCTGTTTGTCCCTTATAAGTTTAAGATTAAACTAGGGCTGCCAATATTAATTAATGCGTGTGATTAATTTAGAAATTTTAACGCATTACTATTTTTTCTCGCAAATTAATCATATGACCAAGTCTGACCCTTATGGCTTCCCGTAATCGCAGCGTTGTTACCCGGCTGCGCGTGATAACCGCACATTTAACACGGATGGTAAGAATACTTGAGGAAAGATCACCAGGATTGCTAAACGGCAAGTTTCATTTTAAAAAGCTGTTAGATGGAATTTTGGGGTAAAACCAAAGTTGTGTGCTCGAGAATACATTTAATGTAAGATGTGGGAGTGGCGGCTCAGGCGGTTAAGGATCTAGGTTGTTAATTTTCGGATATGAGGACCAGGGTTCGAGTCTCGCCGTCGGTGGGGTGCCTCACCCCAAACTACCCAGCCATTGGATGCACTGCAAGTCCCATTCGAGAGATTTTAAATTAAACATTTGTTAAATGTTAATGTTTCAGCTATGATAAAACTGCATAATCTGTTCCCTCTAACCAGTCCGTCATGCATTTCTTTATTCAACATACAAGTCAATCAGAGTATTTTAAAATTGTGATTAATCGTAATTAATCGCATACTATGACTGTGATTAACTTGATCAAAAATTTGAAGCGATTTACAGCACTAGATTAAATACAAGTCTGAAAACATCAAATATCAATCAATCAAATACACACTGAAACAAGGCCCTGTAAAGTCTTTTTTTTTTCTGTCGCATAAATGATCTCGAAAATAGCTTTCTTCAGAGACAGTAAGCTATTCAGACACATTTCCATAAAATTTCACTGCTTTGAATTGCAAATTATATTTACACACAGAACCACTGCTGTGGTCTCAGCCCTCACAGGAAGCCGGCTATTTTTTTAAATCACATCCATACTTCATATATAGAGTTGCATGAATCTGAAAAATGAGCTATGGAGTCAAGATCCCAAATTCTAACTCATTATAACACAATTTTGATGCAAAGTAAAAATGACTTTTATGTTTTAGAATTTATTGCTGCTAAAGGCCTAGGAAGCTACTTTTGCTACAAGGGCTTTCCTGAGAGACTGCTCTCAAAGGAGCCGTAGGACTTCCTGAAGTTACATTATGCTGTCTATATGTGCATTGCATTAAAAGTTCATGGACAAGTTTCTAGTGAATCTGACTCACGTTTACAACAATTATAACAAAAAAATTGAATAATCACAATTTAAACAAGCATTAGGACATACCCAGCAGGAACCTTAACGCTGGAAGACCATATAGTCATACTGTATAGTCATACATATATGTCATATAGTTGCGATGATGTCCACCATTGGAACAATGTTGTTTTTGACAGTTAGAATGACTTTGATAAAATGATGTTGAGGCAACAATGAATGAATGACCCAAACAGAATGATGCAATCACAACCTCCAACCTTTATTTGGAGCGTGTATGGCGATTATGATCCATTGGCACAACGTCCGACCACATCCACGGACCCTTAAGTTTCTAACAGACGTCTCAGACGTTTTTACTCGTTTTGCTGCTTTTCAATTTAATACTTTGGTAAATTGCTGTTGTCTGGTAT
>JAOVVA010000029.1:6598386-6611245 GCA_028565275.1 Leiocassis micropogon | reverse complement strand
ATAAATAAGATAGTATTTTTTTTTTAAACCACACTGTTTTAGGGGCTTTTGTTTAGCATTATCCCATCTTCCTGTAGTCAACGTTGTTCCAATGGCATTTCATCAAAAATAATTAGAACTTGCCCAAACAGCCTAATATCAGTGTTGTCCCAATGTCCGTAATGTTCCCAAATTAACGTCACCACAACGTTATGACAAACCAAAAATTCCTACTTGGTACATAAATAATTCATGTGGGTAAGTCAACAGATTAGTGGCATTAGATTAACAAAACACTATGTTATTGTGTTAGTTAGCTTGCTCTGTAATGAATAAGCAGGTCACTTCACTGACTTAAATACATTTACAGTAAATAGACTGTGGAGGAAGAAAAAAAAAGTCTAGCAGATGTTAAGCCAGATATCTCTATATGATTTTCTTCATCTCATCCCATCTACTCAAACAGGATCGCGGGGGGCCTAAGGCCTATCCCAGGGCACGAGGCGGGGTACACCATGGACAGGCTGCCAATCTATTGCAGGGCACACACAGACACACTCACACACACACACACACTATGGGTAATTTGGGAACGGCAATTATCCTAATCTGCATTTCTTTGGATTGTAGGAGGAAACTGGAGCACCTGGAGGAAACCCACCGGGGAGAACATGCAAACTCCACTCACACAGACCCTGAGGTGGGAATCGAACCCGGACCCCGGAGGTGCAAGCCGCCAGTGCTAACCACTAAGACACTGTGCCGCCATATGATTTTATTTTCAGATAAAAAACATTTAGACATAAATTATTATTATTATTTAAAAAAAATAATAATTTAAAAGCATATGATGAGTATTTATTTATGATGTTTACTTCAGTTCACACCAATACAGTGTAGTTTTCTGTACCCCCTGGTGTGCAGAATTATTACTGCAGAAAGTGTAGCAAAATGTTTGGGAACTAAAAAAACAGTGGTTAAAATGATACCATTTTAAATAAAATTGAAATAAAATCAAAAACATCTAAATTGTTTATGTCATTTGTGTGCTGTGTAAATTACTGATTACTGTGCAAACTGTATTTCAACTTTTAAATGGCCAGGCGTGTTTGTGTTTGGTTATGTTGAGCTGATTTTAGAAATTATGAACTTCTTTTATAAAAAAAAAAAAAAAAAAAAAAAACAAAGAATACCAGGCAATCTACATACTACATCAAGGCTAGAGCATTTCTACATTAGCACTGGGACTAAACGCTATGGTCGCTATGACAGTGAATGGATTCATAGTCACCACTGTTACAAAGCCGGTTGACTGCAGTTCCACGGGAGGTGGAGGAGATGGGCACTGGCAGAAAGGGAAAGTCTGTTGTGCTCCAACGTCTTTAAAGGCAGCATGGGAAAAGACAGACTGTTCTCTTCATTACAGTGCACAATCATGACTCAGATTGTAAGTATTTAGTGGCTCTCATGACTTGGACTCGGTGGTTATATGCTCAGTTATTGAATTTGCAGAGACATAATGAAAAAGTCTTTCCAGTTCGGAAAGATTAAACATCTTGGAGCACTACAGTCTATTAAGAACTAAAAGGGTAGATAAAACCCTTGAAAAAAAAAATAGATAAATAAATCATTAACGAATGTTGTCACCCGTTCGAGGTAACACGGCGTCCCTGATAATGAACATCTTATTGTTTTATTATACTTAAAAGTAACGCGGCATGTTAAAATCTAAATCAGGCGCTGCTTTGATTGTAAGCTTGATGCAATGAGTAAATACTTAAAGATCACTTGTACCTCACCTGAGACTGGCTTCTGTATCTCTAAGGTCAGTGTGACTGGCAGGTCGTGCATGAGATCGCAGATTTCCTGATAGGAGCAGGTGCGCACTGGAGTGTCCCCAATGGTCACGATTTCATCTCCTACATTCATTCTCCCCTTGGCTTCCTAATAAACAGAGGTAAAGGAGCAGACTGTCATTTTTCGATGACAATATTGGAAAAGAGATGACACTTTTCCTTAAAGAGCACTTTACCCTCTCGGCTGCGCCTCCAGGCCTGAGTCCAGCAATCAGCACCCTCACAGGAGATGACTTGATTTCTAGGTCAAGTCCAAAAGACTCAGATTCACTGCGCTTAAGAACAACAGTCTCAATAGTGCAGATCCCTGCCAGTTCACTGAGTTCGCCTTTCCTGCAGTGGTGCTGCGTTTTCCCTCTCTGAGCGGCTTGGGTTGGTGAAGTGACATCCTCAGGCTTGGGTTTCTGTGCCGGGTTGGGGTTGGGGTTGGGGCATTCGATACTCATCATGCTCTTCACACGCGTCACAGCTTTGTGCTCCAGCTTGGGCGAGCGCTTAGCCTCTTTCCTGGCGCCGCTGTGCTCAGAAGAGTAAACGGGTAGTTCGGCACCGTTACCTCCTCCTCCTCCTCCTCCTTCCACCGACTCCAATGAGCTGCTGTAAAAAGGAGTGACGGCTTCAAGCCGGTTGCCCTCGCTGCCGTCTTGGCTTTCGTCGTCCACTTCCAACGACGACGCAGCGGCGCCGATGCCCGAGTCATCCTCCTGGTGCTGAGCGGCGTCCGAGTGTCCTCGTTTCAGGTGACAGAAAGGTTTTCCGTCTTCATCTTCATCGCTGGCATCTTCATCTTCATAGCAAATGACGCAGCGCTGACGTAGGAGGGGGCTGCGGACCGACCCGGGGCTGCTGGTCACGCTAGGCTGCCGGTCCGTGGTTCGATTGCCAGGGCCGGATGATCGAACACAAGCGCTACCCTCTTTATAAGCTGTAGACAAAATAAATAAATAAATAAATAAATAAATAAATAAATAACCCCAGTTAGGATTTAATCGACTTCACGGTACAGTAGTGACACAGGGCCATTCCAGCTGGCCGGACTTTCCGTGTTACCATGTAAATGAGGTGCTGGTGACTCATCCACTGAGAAACTGCAGCTCCTGCTGTTGTGCAGCACACCATCATCACTCGAACCCATCGCTGAAAGGGAAGACTGGCTGGGGACGTCATGGGAGAAGTACTGAGACAGCTCGGCTTCGGAGCTTAGAGAGGCTTGCTGAAGGGAGAAGGGTTTGGAACAGAGATGAAAGTTGAGAGTAAAGCTCAAAAACCACCAGAAAAGAAAGAAAAAATTATGCATTTGAATAAATATCATGATTTTTATTTTTTTTTATTTTGGTAAGAGCTGCTTATTTACTCGACTGGCCGGCTCTAAAAACCTCTTCATCGTCCAGCTGAGGGCCTGGTTGCCATCACCTTGCCTGGCCTTCATCATGGGAGAAGGGCTTTTGGATGACTGTCCTGCACACAAAAAGCAGTCCTTCAAAAATAAATAGTGAGCCCAAATTAAAACAGCATAACTCATATGTGCATCTGAGCCAAAAAATTCAAAATTCAGCAAAGCGGCACTCATTTAAGCAGAACCTTTTATCGAATTACTGGGACGATGAAACTGAAGAATTCGTTCTTACCTAGACTGTAGGAAGAATGACTGCCCATGCTGTCTCTGTGGGTAGAGCGAGTGATCACTTCGTCCATCTCCTGCTCAGACATCTGAGACACACACACACACACACACACACACACACACATACAGAGATGAAGGTATTTTAAAAGTGATTATAAAAACTCCATTGCATCCGTACAGTATGTTCATTAGATAATAGTACATAATAGTTTTTAAACCGTCAAGGTGAGCTTTAATGGTGAGTGACATCACTCCTAAATATACGGGGTGTCCCCAAGAAAATGACATCATTGTGTAGTCTAATAATAGCCAATTCTCGCTCAAATGATTTCAAATTTGAACGAGGTGTAACATCTGTTTTACACTTCATTCTGTGTTGCTATGCAACAAAAACTTGAAGATAAGAAGTTTGAAAAGTGTCTTGTCTTCAGAGACGAGGCCACGTTTCATACGAATCGCAAAGTCTGTTATCAAAACCTTGTCTGTTATTAATATGTTGTTGGAATTTCGATTTGTCAACATGACGCCTATTTAATTTAATGTAGTTACTCGGATATTCTTATTTCAAATGATGATGTCAAATTTTTTTTAGGACACCCTGTATATAGTTTTTGTGGTATCACACAGTACTTATGATGTCATCTAAGACCTTTCCTTCTGAAGAAAAACTATTCGGGGTGCTGTTGCCACCAGGTGGCACCACACACTCCATGCGATAGAATAACAACTGAATAAACGATGTGCTGAATGATGCTGAGATTCTTTACACAAGTCTGGAAGCCTTTGATGACGAGGAAATTACAAAAAAAAAATTTATAAGCAGAGTATTGTGAAAATATGTACATATAATATTATGGGAAGTAGATCAAAAACGATATTACCTTAAAGAGAGGGAGAACAATGGGCTAATAAAAGTGTAATGCAGTTAATCAAACCTTTTTGTTTAAAAACGTCATTATTTTTATATATTAAAAAGCAGAAATGATAATATGAGCTTATGATAATCGTTCATCTACTGTACATTAACAACCATATCTTGTTAAGAGTTACAGTAGGTCTGGATCTGAAGCCAAATCTAGGAACACTACACAAAGCATGTCTTATCATAGGGCACCACACACACACACACGCACACACACAGAGAACAGTCACATAATTATTCAACCCTACATGCAATTTAGCACAACCCAGCATGTTTCTGGAAGGTCTGAGGGGAAAGAAAAGCGCAGTGAGTCTGCTCACATACAGTAATCCAAATACCCAGTGACGCACCATACTGCCCTTATAAGAGAAGATGTATTATTAAAATATTTTTACTTTCTTTTTTCATTCATATATTCAAAGAAAACATGTTTAAACCTATATTATTATTATAGTACTCTTTGATATTATGCACAAGCTTGTTCCTAAATCTTCATTTAATTATATTATAATCCTCACAATCACGCACACCAACCATATCCCATATGAACGCCTTATACATATATACTGTACTTTATGTAATGAGACTAGACGGATTCTTGTTTCTGTTTACGTCTGTGTTAAGGAATGTGAATGAGTCCGCAGACAGATTTGCGCCTGCAAGCAGAAGGTAAACAGGAAGCAATTATGTGTGGTTTATGTGAGTGAATAAAATGGCAGAATCTCCAATTCTCTGGCGTTCTGATTGTGCAGAATACCAACACAGTTACGAAAGTTGAAAACCGACCTTTATTTCTCTATATAACCCTCCTGCTACACTAATGCACTTTTAGTACTTGGATACCATCAAGGTAGAAAGACTTCTCAGCACACCGGGGCCATCACCAGGGGTCTGCTTCGTGTCTGAAACGCTGGCCTCCCAGGACTTCCTTTAACGGCGCAAACATGTAGAAATGGCTCAGGACTGTACGGGGGATGTGCTGGCGATAACTCCCAGCCGAGTTCCTGTAACGTGTTGGTGATGGATCGTGTGTACAGTTCCCACAAACCTGCATTCAGGATTCTGCTTGCTGAACATTCACGGGACCGACTGCACTGGGCTCCGAGCCAACTCAGCCGGGATCGTCCTTCACGGATGTGTGGCTTTCTTTAAAACGTTTATAGCACTCGCATGCTTTACTGTGGCTGAGAGTCTCATCACCGCACTGTGCTTGACTTTACGTCTTCATTCGCGAGAAATTTCATCGCGAGTCCCGGTTTGACTTGAACGCCCACGATGAGAAACCCTAGTGCTCAACTGTTTTTAAAATCCTCACACCTCCACACATACGGACCTTGTGGCTCGGATACATTAAAGGTCGACATACTTGAACCCATTTCCTCCACTTGTCTCCGTTAGCTTTAGCGATCTTTTTTAGCGCGTCAGCATATTTCAACCACAAACCCCCTTGTGGCGTTACTCCACCGTGGGCTGTTCCTCAACATCTCCATTTATTAGCGGGAGGGGAAACCCGATCCGGCTGCACACGGGCCGAAGGAATGTTTACGTTTCTGGTTTTCAGGCTTTTTTTTTATGTGACGATTAAAACGTTAGCAGGTGAACGCAGCTTTTTTCCCCCCTTTTTTTCACGACTGCTCATGTGGCAAAACGGGAAAAGATCCTGATGGAGACCGCCTGCGTGGAGCTGGTCTTCCTAAAGACATTTTCAGCTATTCCTAATTCCTAGTGTCTGTCTGACACCTTTTTGCGCGAACGTACCTTCGGGTTGGGATGTCGGCTAATGATGAGGCTCACGGGGCCGGGCCCGCACTCGCTCAGGATGGCGTAGGCTTCACTCAGCGCCGCATGTCTGAGGCTCACGGAGTCCACCTCCAACACCTGGTCCCCTCGGCTAGACGTACAGACAGACGGTTATAGAGATCGCCTTATAGAAAGAGCTCTAAGAGCTTTTAATAAGTTACGGTGCGATAAATAATTCTGACTGCAACGATTAAATTCTTTGTGTATACAGTAGCACCAGTGTCATATCGGCTTAAAAAGTTACTACTGTATAACCTCCTGTAGAGGAATAGCAACTAGTCAGTCGCATTAAGAGATTCATTTTGCAACACCTGAGTCTGCCATCCATCTTGGCCACAGATCCCGGAGCCAGGCTGTGAATGTAGATCCCAGGAGCGCTGTTCTCTAGCGTTAAACAGCAGGCGCCGATCCCCAGCCCCACACCAGCCTCTGAAACACACACACACACACACACATTAAAGTGTGTTACGGCTGCCTCTGTAAACAAGCTCATTAGCCTGGAAATGAGCAAGACGCATTTTAGGAATAACCATTTCATCCAAATGTAAGCCGGGGGATAATTAATTACAGTGGAACTTTCTCTTGAACTTCTCTTGGCTTGATCCCGTTATATACTGTATAACTCCGAATGCACCCGGATGAATTATATCAGGTAACATTTTACATCACGATCATAATATAACATAAAACATTCACTTTCTTCAAGATTAAAGTTCAAGCACTTGCATGTGTTAAATGTGATGATCATGAATTAAAACGATTCACCCGATATACAGGACCGTGCAAAAGTCTTGAGCCAGAATTTCATTCAAGCTCTAAAAAAGCATCTACTGTATTTTAAAGGTATGACCCAGTGAGAAACAAGTGCAGACGATCAGGCCGGCGATTAGTATACTGCTGTTGATGAATGCTGAGTGGTTGGAACAGCCGAGAGGGGAAATGAGGCTGCTGCTGAGATTGTTACATTACAATTTTAAATCTGGAGCTGTGTTGCATTCACAGTGTGCTCCCTACTCCCTGTTCGGTTCCCAGGGAATCTCGGTGAAGCAAACTTAGACAAAGCTCCACCATTCGGAACACTCGGCATTCGGTTCCCCATAAGCAGCTCGGATCTCTGTGGCTGCTGCTGTGGATATTTTTCACACTACGGACATTAGATATTGAATATTTATTGAAACAAAAACTGATCGCTCACTCTCTCGCTCATCGTCTATACCGCTTTATCCTGTATTCAGGGTCGCGGGGGGTCTGGAGCCTATCACAGGAGGCTTAGGGCACGGGGCAGGGTACACCCTGGACAGGGTGCCAAACCATCGCAGACACACACACAATTTGGGAATCCCACCACTGTGGGAGGAAACCGGAGTACCCGGAGGAAACCCACCAAGCATGAGGAGATCATGCAAACTCCACGCACACAGAGATGGGAATCGAGCCTGGCCGGGAATCAAACCCGGACCCTGGAAGGGCAAGGAGACAGTAAATTATCGATTAATAATAATAATAATTGATTAAGGATGTACGAAGATTTATTATTTTTTACAGATTTTTTTACACATTAAATTTAAATGATTGTGTCCTCCAGGGTCCGGGTTTGATTCCCGGCCAGGCTCGATTCCCATCTCTGTGTGCATGGAGTTTGCATGATCTCCCTGCGCTTGGTGGGTTTCCTCCGGGTACTCCGGTTTTCTCCCACAGTCCAAAGATATGCAGGTTAGGCTAACTGGCGTTCTCAAATTGACCGTAGTGTGTGTGTGTGTGTGTGTGTTTGTGTGTGTGAGAATGAGTGTGTGTATGTGTGTGTGTGTGATAGTTTGGCACCCTGTCCAGGGTGTACCCCGCCTCGTGCCCTAAGCCTCCTGATGTATGGTTCCAGGTCCCTGCGACCCTTAATACAGGATAAAGCGGTATAGAAGATGAATGAGTGAGTGAGTGATTGTGTCCTATTAATATGATGTCGTCCTCGATAATAATGAGAGTAAATATATAATTCCTTTTTCGAGCTCTATTTTTTTCACGCTCCAGCGAGACGCAATGACTCATCGGACATTTTTCATTTTACTTTTAAGACCCGTTGTTCGGGAGTTCCGTACACCGTTCACAGTTCCCTTTGAACTGAAGAACATTTTCGCTCCCTGCGGTTTGGAATCGCACTGAACACGGTTCGACACGTTCCGAACACACCTTCTATCTTTTAACGCACTTTGCAGCATGTCGAATTTTCATTTTTCATTCATTCCCATTTATTACATTTTATTCTACATTATGTAATATGAAGAAATCAGCGATGGCTCAAGCCTTTCGCTCAGTACTGTAGATTTATATTCTCTCTAACTAAAGCTAATATTCTGCACTTTAACTTCATTCTTTGTCACACATTGTCAGTCTTGAGTCATTTTTCTAGGCTAATTTCTATTCAGTTTTGTGCCTGTGAATAAAAGTGCAAGCACAGATTGTCCAGGTGCACTGGATTTAACCAACCAGTCACACACTCACACACACACACACACACACACACACACACAATAATGAGTCAGTTCCACTGAGAGCAAGTGTAAAATAAATTCCCTCAATAGAAACCTGGCAAAAACAGCACAAGTAAACGGTATTTGTTTAAATACACTCTGTAATGTTTCCTTTTAATTGCATTGACCTTGTTGATACTGTAACTGTAATATATTGGATTTTCGCTCAGACCTCCCGGGTTGCGGGTTCGAATCTCGGCTCCAGTCCGTGTGCGCGAATGTTTTGATCCCGTGCTTTGTGGGTTTTACATGAGTACTCATAGGTCACTTGCCATCAGCTATCCATGATGAATGACGGTGTCGCCAAGCATTACATAACTCTCACTTGTGCTCTCACTGTAACCCGGTCAGGAAATGCAGCTCGTTTCCCTCTCTGCGGTGTTCTCCCAGGGCCTTGTGACTTCCACAGGGTGGAAAAATTTCATTTTCCATATAAACAGATTGCTCTTTCCAGCGACTGTGAGCATCGAGTGCATGGAGAAGAAAGCTTTGATGACTTAGTACGCAACGACCAGAGTGCATAAAAACGATTAAATAATAATAATAATAATAATAATAATAATAAATCATTGTAATAAATCTCAGTTTGGGCAAACGGATCGGTAAAAAAGCCTCTTCTGGCCTTTCTGAGATCCAAATAAAGGAGTGTCAGATTACTCATTAATTCACGAATGACTTTATATACACTTCATAGTTAAGTCTTGCAGGAAACACTCATTATTTAAAGCGTATTCAGAACACAAAGTTAATAAAAAACTTACAAAGTCTTTAAGGAAATATACTGTAGACCCTAGGTCAGAACCGTGCAACATCGACTCTGGATATTAACGTGGCTTAAACGTTTTAGGTTGGTGAAGTACAGGACTGTGGAAAAAGTATTGACCCCCCTCATTTTTTTTAAATAATAAATTAAATGTAGATAAATTAAAGAAATGGGAATTTTTTTTTTTTTACTGCGACAAGCTGCAAAATGCCTAAAGATACATTTTAAATATTGGTTGTTTATGTAACAACCTCAGCAGCGACCTCAGTTCCCCTCTCGTCCTTTCCAACCACACAGCACTCAGCGTCACCAGTACAGTATACTGTACTAATCACCGGCCTGAACATCTGTCAGCATCTGCACCTCATCCTCACTGGTTCATCCCTTAAGTTGCATGGCCTGGAGAGCTATTCCTCAAGACTACATTAAACATTCAAGAAAGTCTCTTTGGCTCTTTAGAGGCAAAATATGAAAAATTAATGACTTTTGCACAAGACTTGTTTTCTTTTAAACCTTTTTTTTTTCGCTTTTTGGGAAATGTTAAACGAGATAAGTATTAAATCTTCTCTTTTCTGTGAGATATGAATTTTGGCACCAACACGCTTTAGATTATCATCTTTCACATCATTCACAACCTACAGTACAGTATAGCAGACCCATATTTTAGGTAATTTGCCTGTATGATTGTAAAGATATTGCAGGACTATGTTGCGCTAGAATGTCAAAACTCTAGCAGAAATGAATCCTGTGATACTAATGTACTAAATCTTTCAAATCATCCCTCCAGTGATTGGCCGTGGCAGTTATATAACTTTCGAATTCTTCCCCCTGCTTGGTGTGTGTGTGTGTGTGTGAGACTTCCTATATGTCTGAAAATCTCCTTAAGCAGAAGCATGAAGACAGCAAGATTTCGAAGACAGAACTTTTATTTGATAATTAACATTACTTCTTTAAATGATAACAAAATGAGATGTCAGGTTACTTATGTCAAGACAAGACGCACGATCTGTAAAAAGGCTGTGAAAGGAAATCGTGTCTCGACTTTAAATGCTCTCATAAATAAATACAAAAAAAAGAAAAATCCTAATAAAAATAAGTACAGAGAGATTTCCCATGGAAAGGGGTACGGCGAGATTTCCCATGACTAATTTATGACCAAAATGAGCTGTGCCCATGATATGACTTTAGAAAACAGTTTAGAAAATAGTGATGACATGCAATGTACTGATGGGCAAGCAGACAAGATCATTACATACACACTCTCTCTCTCTCTCTATATATATATATATATATACCATGTATCATGCACAGGGTCACAGGAGGCCTGGAGTCTATCCCAGGTAGTGATGGGAAGTTTGAATCATTTTAGTGACTCGGTTCTTTGAATCTCGTGCATCAAAATGAACTAATCTTTTTTGAGTTCATTTCATTCTTTTGATCAGGAATAAAATAAAATGATACATTTTCAATAAACAGACCCCCAACACGTCTACATACACAAATTTTGGCTATAGTTCCAGTAATGAAAATATTACACTACAGCTAAGGACATATTACGATAAACAGAATGAGCAGCTCGCCTCTCATATCTTCTGGTCCGAGTCGTTCATTCTTTTGAATCTATTGCACTGCATAGCGTCTATGGGAGTCACGTGACAAAAGAACGAACGATTCGGACCAAAAGACTCAAAGGTAACTACTCATTTCTGTTTCCTGTACATAACCTACGGAGGTTTTGCGATGCCCAGCGATGCATCACTAATCTCAAGGGATCTTGGGGTAAAGGACGAGGTACACCCTGAACGAGGTGCAATCCATCACAGGGCAGGCCCAAACTCACATACTACTCTGCATGTCTTTGGACTGTGGGAGGAAAACCAGAGTACCTGGTGCACGGGGAGAACATACACACAGACCTGAAGGCTGTAAACAAACCTTCGACCCTGGAGGTGCACAACACCACTGTCCCGCCACATAACATACGGTGCATTTGTGGTGCGAATGTCTTAAGCCACCCTTCATGTCTTCATATTTTGTTTCCAAAGAGTCTTGAGGAATAGTGCTCCAGGCTTCCTGAAGAACTGTCCTGGCTCTCATTTTTTGCCAAGTTTTAGCTCTTGTTTTCAGTCCAGTCCCTGTACCTGAGCAGTTTCATTTCAGAGGAATGTTTTTTTTAGCTTGTTAAGTCACACAGTGACCTATGGATCATTCAAGCATAAGAGACATCCAACATAAGACAAAAAGCAGTGAGAAACAGGTGCAGATGATGACAGATGATCAGGCCGGTGATTAGTACATTGGTGATGAGGTTGCTGCTGAAAATGTACTCAACCAGGGTAGATTTCCAGCCAGTGCCCAAACCCCAGCCACTGTTACATTGTTCCCATTTATTTCATTTCATTTACAATATTTAATTAAACACACTACGAAGAAATGCATACAGTAGGTTTGCGCAGTACTGTATCTGTATTAAATTGATTAACAGATTCAACTGTTGAATAAATTAGTGGTTCCCATGGCAACAAATAGCATGTGGTCATCACGTTGGTTTTGTTTCCTGTCCTGTTACTGATTTGCTGGCTCACTCTGTTCACCTCTTCTTGATTAGGGTTAACCTTCTGTGTGTGTTTATACACTCTGAGTGCCACTTTTTAACCCACGCAGCTGGAATTTTAAGCCTAACAAGTCAAAATTTTTATACTTGGATCTTTGTTCGCCTTATTTTTAATTGCAGATGATTCATGTCGATCTCCCGCCTGCTCATATTTTGTCCCGGACTGTGATTCCTGGACTTGTCCCAATAGAGCACATAGTACTAAAGATGATCATACACAAACTTAAAGTCTTAGGAACATCTGAGCAGAAGTGCAACATCCTAGCAAAACTTCTATCAAACATATATTTAAAAACAAACAAAAAAAACGATTACCTTTATTTAACGTGACTTCCATGATGATGCGGTCTTTAGGACCTGGTCCCTTGCGGTACTCCCCTTCATCGAAGCCCGATGGTACAGGGGTGCTGCTGCTGGTGTTGGAATTGGGTGAGCTGGAACGGCTGAGCAGGGTGGGCGTCGGGCACGGGGTCAAGCTCGGACTCCTCAGACGGGTTCGCACAGTTAGAGTAACGACCCCTTTCTTTAGTTGCTGTTTGTTTTTGTTTTTAAGGAAGCAATGATAACAGGAAACACGATGTGACATAAAATGCATTAGAATATTCATATTTCTGCATGATATATATTTTATAAACAAAAACATGCTTAAGAAATAAGAAATTGGGCCTCTGAGTGGCGCAGTGGTAAAGCGCTCGCCCGATCATCCGGAGATCGCTGGTTCGATCCCCGGGTGATGCTGTAACCTCTCACAGCCGGAGGCCTAGAGAGAGCTGATT
>JAOVVA010000029.1:6567949-6598286 GCA_028565275.1 Leiocassis micropogon | reverse complement strand
TTAATGTGGGAGCCTCCAGTGACTGGGTGGAATTGGACACTACTAAATTAGGGGAGAAAATCGGAAAATTCGGAAAAAGGGGGATAAAAAAAAATAAAAAAAAGAAATTAACTTTTCACGATCGGGGTGTGTCCAAGGACTAATTCTCCCATCCTTGTCCGTTTTTTTACACACTGCTGCGACGATGAAAGGTTTTACCTTGAAAGTCTGAATGGCCTGCTGATGCGTGAGGCCTTGAAGAGAGTCTCCGTTTACTTCGAGGATCTCGTCTCCTGAATAAGAGGGAATGAAAGAGAAAATTGTGCATACTGTCACAAAACACGCGTACGCTATATCAAAACAGTTTTACACCAATTGAATGATCCATCGCAAAAAATGCTCAGCTTTGAAACTATTATAAATCCTTTATATACCGATATATACTGTACCTTTATATAATTATATACTGAGTACATCAGTATTTTATTATAGTTTCAGGGATATTCAACTAAAATTTGATAATCCTGTAAAATTCGGTTCGGTTGACAGAACATAGACCAGTTGTTTTCAATCTTCCCAACACTCAGCTTGCGTGTTTTTATTCCCACCGAGCAGGAGCCACACCTGATTCCACTTGTGTAATCAGTTCATCTTGGTCTCCAGTCGACTATAAAACGTGCCTCATATTTGGCAGGAATGAAACAAACGGAATGAACGCTAGGTTTCGTGGATAAGATTAAAGACATGGTTTAAATTTTTTTTTTAAAAAGCTGTGATGTCATCAGTTACTAAATAATTTGCATAGACGTTTGCGATTGCATAAGCCATAGAAGATCGTCTGCAGAAACCGAGCTAGTTTGTGTGCTGATAGATTACAGGGGGCCATGAATAAAATCTGTAACATACTGTATATGTAGAGAATACACTACCAGTCAAATGTTTGGACACAACTTCTAATTCTCTGGTCTTTCCTGATTTTTATTTCTTTCTACATTGTAAAACAGTGCTGAAGACGTCCAAAACATGCAATAATCTTAACGTTAGGTGACATTAAGTGTAAAGTTTAATTAGCTGTTAACTTGGTGAGAACAACTCTCTCCCACCTGCCTTTACCTTTAGACTTTTATCCACTGGGTCTCTGGAGGAGGACGGGCAGTGATTGACCTTCCCCCCCAATCAGAGATGAGACTGAATTCTTGTAACGAATCATAACGCAGGAGGCGGGGCTTATCAGAAAAGATGGGAACCCTAACCTAACTTCTTTTTCTGCCATGCACGTCTTAAAACAATTACACACTATATCAGCTCAGCGTCCAGGTAAAGAGTTAAGTTGGAATCTCTAATCAGAATGATGACAATTCGAGTAAAAAAATATCGCAGCATAGCTACTAACTGGTCGTTTTTGTTCGTGCACTGATTTACACTCCTGCAGTATTTCAAACCCATCACTAGATCATTCTCATTCTAGCGGCTCATGGCAGTATCTCTCACCCTCCTTGAGTCTACCATCGGCTGCTGCAGCTCCATTGGGGAAAATGGTCTTGACGAATATCCCCATTCTACCTCGGGCAGAATCTTGGCCTCCAACAATGCTGAAACCCAGACCCTAGACAGAACAGATAGACAAAGACAAAGACATTCTTTTGCATTAGTACTTTAGTTGCGGGTACACATTATAGCTCACTTACTCACTCATCATCTATACCGCTTTATCCTCTGTACAGGGTTACGGGGAGCCGGGAGCCTATCCCAGAAGACTTAGGGCACGGGGCAGGGTATACCCTGGATGGGGTGCCAATCCATTGCAGGGCACACAGACATACACACGCTCATTCACAGACTAAGAGCAATTTGACTCCAATTACCCTAATCTGCATGTCTTTGGACTTTGTGGAAGGAAACCGTACCCGGAGGAATCCCACCAAACACGTACAAGGCGACAGTGCTAACCACTAAGCCATTTAATTCGGGAACTAAATTAAAAAAAATCCCTAAATAAAGAAACGTCAAAAGGAGCCTAACAGCCCAAATCTTTATTCGTTTTCTACATTGTAGGCCAGAGATGTGTCTAATGTGCCCTCTGTGTTAGAAGCGTGTCCGGAGTGGACACTCACCTTGCCCTGTCCTTTCATCAGGACGATGTTGGAGATAATAGACGGTTGCGCCAGTCGCCATGGAGACTCCACTTGAGCGGTACTTAGGGAACGTGCCGATTTCTTCATGACCTGATATTCCTGGGTAAGATGACAAAGATATGCATGAATAAAGCATGAGAATGATCAGACATGTTTATATCTACAACAAATTTAAGGCATGGACCTGTACCAGATTATTCTCACGACATATCAGATGACGAGTAATGCCTCAGGGGTGAAACGTTAAATAAATAGTGACTGACAAAAAAAAAAAAGTATTGAATTTGATACTACAGAGAAACACCATAATGCAGTATTTCTTTTATACTGTATAAGGATTTTATGCCTTAGGTTTTCATCCTATAATTATTTATATCATAATCCTAAAGGTCCTGATTACTACTCTTGCATACACTCTTGACAAAAAGGTTAATGTTAAAAGCAGGAAAAAGTAAAACCCTTTTCGAAATGTCCCAGTTCCCTTTTTCTTTAAGTGTGTAATTGTAAGAATGTCATATGATAATCAAATCTGCTGCCAATTCAAGGCGATGAAATGGTGGATGGCTTTAAAAAAAATGCTAATAAAAGTCAATCTAAAATCGTTTCCCCCTATTTTTCATCAGCCTACAATAGTCATAAGATCTATCCAAGGAGACTTTGTTTATTCATTAAAGCAGTGGTTCTCAATATGGGGTGAAGAAAAGCTAGAGAATCCCAGACTTTCTTTTTCGTTGTTATGACAACCCACCATTATTAAACCTATTATGGTTATTACACACTCGGTCATTCTCTATATCGCTTCCCCTGTAGGGTTTGGTTCACGGGAAACCTGGCTGAGCCTATTCCAGGGGACTAGGGCATGAGACGGGGTACACCCTGGGCAGGGTACCAATCCATTTTAGACATACTTACAGCTACCAGCTAGGCTACTCAGCTTGTCTTTGGACTGTGGGAGGAAACTGGAGTACCCGGAGGAAACCCACCAAGCAAAGGCAAGGTGAGACTCGAACCCTTGACCACTGAGGTGCAAGGCCACAGTGCTAAACACTACCCCTCCTACACAGTAGTTATTTGCCTGTTTCAATTGTACTGGGTTTAATTCTAACCTCAATAAGTCAAAAACATGTAAATATTAACTAACTTTAATATTTAAGCAACCAAGGTACAAATGAGAACCTGTGGATGAACTGACCTGTCGGATTCCCGCGGTGTCCAGCTGCTGTGGGAGGGAATGTTTCCGCCTACCGCGTGCTGGTTTCTCCACAGCGTCACTTCCCGCCTCGCTGTTTTCCACTATCAACTCGTCATCCTCTCCGACAGACTCCAGACGACTGCCACCACCTGATTATAGCAAAATGACAAATATGTATACACTCGAAACTTGCTATAGGTCGACAGAGAAGTCCGGATCCCTATAGTCCCATTTCTGACCTTGGGATCTGCTGCGGAATTTCATAGGTGTCGGACTGCGGCATCCCTTCGGTCCCTCGAGTCGGCTGTGCTCCTCCAGCTTATCCAGCTCTGTGAACTGATAGGGGACATATTGACAGATTGATACATGCAGTGAACTGCAGCCCAAACAGGAAAACCCAAGGCTTAAACATCAACGTTAAAAGGATTCCATGTGGTGACAAAAGACAGAATGCTTTTCTTTTCTTGAGCAACTTCCTGAGAAAACAAAGAATCTTGCCTTTTGTTGGCTCTCTAAATGTTTGCGGAGGGTCTTAGGAATGTCGCACACGCCTGATGCTGAACTTGCTGAACATTTCATCTGAAAGTTCACCTATACACTCGTACAATTAACAACCGCGGAGGAATTGGATACGACTAAATTAGGGAGAAAATCGGGGGAAAATCCCCAAAAAAAAAAAAAGCTAAAAATTCTATAAATTAATCTAACTCTAACTCTATTCTATTATGAAATTAAACGCAGCGCAGCATTTATTTTAACCCAGATTAATAGAAACAGAACTAGTACTTGTACTTAACTACATATTTCCCATACCTCCCATACAGTAGTAGAGGTATAATAATTAGAGGATATTTTTTACTTCAACCCCACTCCAAAGTACAGCAAATATCAGTACTTTTACTTCACTGCATTACCTAACCACAGTGGTGTGTAGTATTGGAAGCGGGAATTTCATCACCTGACACTTACGCAGAATTGTGTGACTCGCCTTTCCTTTGAGACACGCCTAATAACATCTTAGGTATTTAAAATCAGTTGTAGACAGCGACAAAAAACAGCACGTTCACAATCGGGAAGTAGAGAGCAAAATTTTGATGCGTACATCTGATACTTAAGTACATTTTTACTCAAGCACACATGTAGATGGAGGTACTTTTACTTGAGTGATATTTGCTCTATGGAATCTCTACTTTTACTCAAGTACTGTATTTGCATACTTTGTCCACCTAAAACTAAAACATAATCCCCAACAAAAGGTTAAGGATTATTTTCCTGGTTTTCTCTCACTGCCTAAAAGAAAATTGGCCTTACAAAGTTACATCCAGACATCCTTATCCAGAGCAACTTACAATAATCTCATTTATACAAGTGAGCATTCAAGGGATAAGGGCTTTGTCTCAAAGTCTCACCAAATCCCAGCAAAACCAAGCTGCCCCTGGGATTTGCTGGGATTTGACCTCACACCCTTCCAACCAGTAGTCCAAGAGCTACCATTTCCCCAGTGCACAACTTCTGGCTTCAGTGCAAACTAAAGAATCCCTTTTCAGAAACCTGGGATGTCTGGGAAGCCCTATAAGAATGGAACAGTTTAGGAAAGAAAAAAATGAATGGTTTAATGTTTTTTCTCCCTGTACACCAGTTTCTCTGTAGGCATACAGTACCTAGTGTTGGAACAAGCACAGAGGTGTCATAACCTTCTAACTGGGCCAACCACTATTTGTTCCTCACTCTCAGCAATCAGCTTTGATTTTCAACTGACTTTAGATCATGTCATGTCCAAGTGACATGGCACTTCAACACTTTTGACAGTAAGTGGTTTCCTGGCAGCGAACCCTTCCAGAATGCACGACTAAACAAGGCTGGTCGAAAGCATTAAAGATGAAAAAGTGACCACTTATTTTCTCCAGTCCTTATGATTTGATTAAAGCTCGATAATAAAGGGGGAATAAAGGCGATAAAAGGGGATATTTGTTGTCTCCTGCAGGATCCACACAGTACTGCTAATTCCATCACATATGGTCGTCTCCATGGGCTTCCCCGAAGCATTCCACTTCCAAGTCTCACAAGACTTTTAACGGTCACAGCCGTATGCCTCTCCCAGGTCTCTTTCTTTTGTTACTCTCCTCTGCATTCCTCCCCTCCCTTTTTCAAACTGCGCTACACCTGACAGTTACAAAAAAACTTGCCAAGCAACTGTTTGCTCACACACACACACACACACACACACACACACACAACCAGTGTCAGTTCACACCATGGCAGACATTCAGACTTTCCTTACAAAGACTATGTAGGACAATAGTGTGTGAGAAAAGTTTGAGACGCGTGGCTGATGTTCAACTACCTGAAAGGTTATCATGCAATGATTATAATTAACTATGACAATGTTCCAGGGATTTGCTGAGCTGTAAATGGAAAGTCATTGTAAATTACTTCATTATGACAATCCAGTGCAATAGGGGTTGATGTTATCCAAGCCACGTCTACACGGACAATATTTCTTTGATCTGAATAAAATGATTCCTATTAAAGAATCCAACTTATCTGTTTACATTGATGCTGATCTGATAACATGTGCCTTTATGTGCTCAAAGCTTAAATTTAATCAGGGTGTAACTTTTCTGACATGCGCAAAGTGGTTGTGAGCGCTGTGAAGCGTTTAATCTGCCGAAAATAATACTGAAGAATTTTTCTCCAACTTTAAGGTGAGGTTAGGCTTTCGAAATTTTCCAATAAAGCCCACCTTCTGTGTTATGATTGGGTCCAAGAATTCAGTCTCATCTATGATTGGTTAAATGCTTTACCATGTGTGAAATGGAGACCCAATCAGTGCCCCTTCCTCAGCCAGAGACCCAGTAGATGAAAGTTTGATATAAAGATCAAATGGGAAAGAGTTGTTTCCTCGACTTGACAGATCAAAAATGTGCATCAGTGAGCCTTGGCCATCCATGACCCTGTCACCAGTTCACAGGCTTTCCTCCCTTGGAGGACTTTTGGTGTGTCCGGACCACAACAGCCTGGGAACATCCCACAAGAGCTGCAGGTCTGTGATTGCTTTGACCCATCACAATTCGGACCTTTTCACAGTAGCTGCAGTTACAACACCTCATTACAACAGCACTTAGAAGAGGGTGAGATCTTTATTAAGCAGCAAGTGAACATTTTGTGGAAGAAGTTGATGCATCTGAAGAAGAAAAAAGACAAAGACCAAATCAGACTAGATCAGAACAAGTCCAAAACTTCAGCTCTTGATCTAAAAATAATACAGACACATCTCCATTTAGATGTAGACTTATTGAACCCTGATCTGTACTGTACCCTCTGACAAGAACATTGACCACTCAAGACACAAAGAAGGCATGGAACAAGACTCTTCTCCTGTCTGTCTAGACAGCTGAATCACTGTCTGACTTCAAACATCCTCGCCAAGCACTTATGTTAGCACTAAATGTACTCTTGAGGCATGAGTAACGTTGATTTGTATTCTGTTTTTATAACTCTATACTATAACTTTCTTCGGTGCTCTTATGCATGCTACTCTTCCTACCTGTTGTTCTGAAACTTTTGCAAACTACTGTACATTGGTTGCTGTGAAAAAGTATTTGCCCTCTTCCTAATTTATTATTTTTTTTTGCATATTTGTCACACTTAAATTTTGAAAACAATAGTTGACCTTTTTGGAAGGTGTGCTTTCTGTTAAATCTGGTATAAAACTAACACAGCATTTCATAAAAAGAGCATCATACCAACAGTGGCAAACATGGTGGTGGTAGCGTGATGGTCTGGGGCTGCTTTGCAGCTTCAGGACCCGGATGACTTACCATAATTGATGGAATCATGAATTCTGCGCTCTACCAGAAAATACTAAAGGAGAATATCGGAGTTTGTAACCTCGAGCTCAAGCGCACTTGTGTTATGCATCAAAAAAACGATCTGAAACCCACCAGAAAGTCTAACTCTTAAGTGGCCTAGTCAAAGTTCAGACTTAAAATCCGATTGAGATCCTTGAACAGGCTGTTCATGCTTGAAAACCCTCCAATGTGGCTGAATTAAAACAATTCTGCAAAGAAGAGTGGGCCAAAATTCCTCCACAGCGTGTAGTGAAAAACTCATTGAAAGTTAAACGCTTGATTATGGACAGGTAGGTTTGGACAGCTTTTTTTCCATTTATAAATGAAATCATTATAAAAAAAATTTTTTATTAACTCTTTATTGTTCTGTAACGTTAAGGGGAGTGGTGGCTTAGGAGGCTCAGGATCTAGGTTGTTGCTTTGGGAATCTAAAGATCTGGGTTCGAGTCGTGCCATCGGTGGGTTGCCACACCCCATACTACCCAGCCACGGCATGCGGTGGCGGTCCCAAGCGCAGTTACAAAAATGGGAGGGTTGCGTGAGGAAGGGTATCTGGCGTAAAACCTGTGCCAAGTTGACATTATCAGCCGAAAGAAAGTTTACCTTTGTGTAATATTAAAAGTGTGACAAGTATGCAAAAAAAATTTTTTTTTACTGAACTATAACCATAATTCCTAAAAAATACAAACTTTTTGTGCACAGCATCCTTTTTTTCAGCTTTTATTCTTTACTTTTTTTTTCTTTGCTCAACTCCAGAACACATGACGTTCCCTCTGTGCTGCAACTCCGTCTCAGTTTGTGCCTTCTGGGTCGCATCTACAGAAGAACGCTGCCTGTTACCCAAAATATACTTTTGGTAAACTTTCTGTAGAGTCAATCCCGGATCAAATCACGTTCTTACTGCAGTCAAACAGAATTACTCTGGTGCTCTGTCGCCGGTTATTTTTCTTCCACAACCGAGTGCGATCGTAATGTCCACGCCTCACCAGTGGCCAATTCCCAAGACCCTGACCAATGTATCCTACTATGAATATGATTTCTTTTTTCTATTACAGACCATAAAGTACTTTGGAAAAAAATGGAAATGCACATGCATACACATACAGTACAATCCATCCTGCATGCCTGCAAAGGAATAATAATAATAATAATAATAATAATAATACAAAAAAAAATTCTTCACCTTGAAAAACATTCTGTTCGGTGTTGCTTAATCAGACTGCTGCGATGCTGAACCCAGGCAATTTCAGATCGGATCTACGGACAGTCTCTAACGCACGTTAATGTGAAATCTTATCGTCAGATAAGGACACGAGTCCTGTCACAACACTCTCAGTGCAATTTCAGATATCAGAAGTTCTCCCGATATAAACAGTGGCGTAAACGAAGAACTATTCCGGGACGCTGGAAACACCAGGCTCATGAATGCTAATGCGATTTCTTTCTATTTAATAGCTTTGCGTTTTACATTTGGCATGTTTTTATCTCGTGAGCGGAAACAAACTGGAAGCTGGAAATCAGTGATGGTGGCGTTGTTGTTGTTGTTCTTGGTTGTAATGTGGAGCTAGACTGCAATGCTGACATTTGAAAATGTGTCTGAATATTTAACTCCGTCATGCCGACCTTTGCATTGTCTCGGTGCAATGATTGTTTTGTGAATGTAGGATTAAATTATGCTTAGCTGAGGCTTGATTAAACATTAACGCCGTCTGACAGCACTCAGGTTAAAGGAAACCAATGATTCTGGATTATACCGGTCGGAAATGCCACATTACACGATGCTGAGGGGTGATTATGGACCTGTGATGAATCCATAGGATGTAAGGAGGACAAAACCACAAGAAAGCATGGTTAAGCAATCATCCTGGGAGTTAAAAGAGGCTGGCTGAGATGAAAGACGGAGATAGTGATGCTGATAGGCATCTGGCGTACGTACTGAGTACTGGGTGGGCAGGGAGAGACTGCTGGCTCTCACGTCCTCCAAGTTCTCCTTCCCGTCCCCAGGGGAAGGCGGAGCGTCCTGAGCCGAACACGTGCTCACGAGATCAGGCAGGCTGCTCGATGGGTATTTGTGGAAGTCCACTTCAGACTCATCCTGACGCAAACAGAGACACGAGAAAAAGGGGAAAAAATTAGGCCGGAGTAGGAGGTACATTTGTGAATGCTTTATGTTTAGATTTTATTTGATCCTCTATAATCAAAGCTTCTGATTTTTTAGAATGATTAAAAGTACCCTGGAAGCCACCACCAGCTGCACGAGGCCTGCAGCGGACCGGAGAACAGCCACGGCCTCCTGATGCGAGAGGCCGACCAAAGACTGACCGTTGATCATCAGCAGCTCATCGCCTGCCTTCAGTCGTCCGTCCCTTTAACAAACACAAAAATAACACACGTTACTCTAGTACTCCACCACAGCCCTGTCGGATTCCTTTAATCTGATTGGACAATAAAAAAAATCCTGAGTGCTTTTCAACAACAACAGTTCAGTTCAGTCTACTGGGGTTCAACTCACTGGTTTATAGTACTGTACTGCATGGATTCTACCATAGTACGGTTTCCATGGTAACAACTCGGTCACAAGGGCTTGCATAAAAACCAAGACCGAAAATGAACAGAATAAATATTGCGCTGAAATTTAACAGGGTATAAGGCTTTAAGTAAAGTTATTTAACACTCATGAAAGAAGTCTACAGATGTACTATAACTATATACACCCACCGGCCCCCTTCAATAGGAGCACCTTGCTAGAACTGGGTTTCCCTCAGAACTGCCTTTGCATGGATTCAACAAGCTGTTGGAAACATTCCTTAGATGTTTTGGTCCATACTGACATGATAGCATAATGCAGTTGCTGCAGATTTGGTGGTTGCACATCCATGCATGTTCCACCACAGCCCAGAGGTGCTCTAATTGGATCTACTGGAGCTTATTGTCATGTTCAAGAGCCCAGTTTGATACCATCACACCATCAGAACCTTCAATGGATCCATGCTTTCTTGTTGTTTATGCCAAATTCTGACCCCACCATCTGAATGATCCAGCAGAAATCCAAACTCATCAGACCAGACGATGTGTTTCCAAATCTTCTATTATCGCATTTTGAGTCAGATTTTGAGCGAATTGTAGCCTGTACTCAGCTGACAGAATTATTGCCTGGTGTGGTCTTCTGATGCCGTAGACCATATGCTTTAAGGTCCAATGTGATGCCTGTTTAAAGATGTTCTTCAGCATACCTCGGTAGGACCAAGACATTACTTGAGTTACTGTTGCCTTTCTATCGGCTCCAACCAATCTCGTCATTCTTCTGTGACCTCTGACGTTGACGAGGAATTCCCGCCCAGAGAACTGCCTGGATCACCGGATATTTTCTGGATATTTTTTAGACCATTCTTTGTGAACCCTAGAGATTTGAGCTGTGAGTGAAAATCCCAGTAGATCAGCAGTTTCGGAAATACTCAGACCAACCCGTCTCGCCCCAACAACCATGCCACGGTCAAAGTAGCTTAAATCACCTTACATCCCCATTCTGATATTCGGTTTGAAGTTCAGCAGATGGTCGTGACCATGTCTACATGCCTAAATGCATTGAATTGCTGCCATGTGATTGATTTCAGTAGCAATGTTAAAAGATCTAATCAACCAGTCACTTCAGAGAAAATTTCTGAACAAAACCAGCGACAGCTTTCTTGCTTTTTTTAAACTTGTCATGTTGGTGGTTCGCAGCTGGCCTGGAGCCTATCCCATGGAAGACAGGGTACAGCCTGGATGGTGTGCCAAATGGTGGCAAGGCACAAGCAAACACACTCACACACACAATCAGTACCCTAAGGGTCATTTGTAAACACCAATTAGCCTTCATGGGATGTCTTTGGATTGAGAGAGGAGTACCTGGAGGTAACCCAACAGTCATGCAAAATGCACAAAGTGGAGACAAAATTTGAACCCCTTCTCCTTGAGGTGCGAGGCAACAGAGCCATCCACTACACCATTACAGATTTAAGATTAGTTATTGCCTGATTGAAGCAATTATTTAGAAAGAAATATGCATATAGACATGGTTTATACTGCTTTATTCTGTATACAGGGCACGCGGGGGCCTGGAGCCTATCCCAGGAGACTTAGGGCACGAGGCGGGTTAGAACCTGGACGGGGTAACAATCCATCACAGGGTGCACATACACTCATTTACACACTATGGGCAAGTTGGGAACGCCAAAAGTCTTTGGACTGTGGGAGGAAACCAGTGTACCTGGAGGAAACCCACCAAGCACGAGAAGAACATGCAAACTCCATGCACACAGAATGCGGACTCGAATCGAATGACCCTGTAGTTTGCAAGGCGACAGTGCTAACCACTCAGCCACCGTGCCGCCAACAAGCTATTTATGCATTCACATATTCAAACCGGGTAATTAAAATTCAGAGTGGTCTCTTTTTCGCTAATGAATCCATGGATACTCAAACCTAATAAGGTACCTTACAGGAATCAATTTCCATGCTTGATATGAAATGCTGCGTGACAAGATTTTGTCAGACGTCGTGACAAGTCTTTACAAGAATAATACAATTTACTACCACTCCTGCTGTCACCTCACTCATAACCTATTATGATTTATATGACCACATTTTTTTTTGTCTTATGAGGGCTCTAAAACAGCGGTGATCAAGTGTAAAGGTTGTGCTTTTACTGGTGACAGCGCCAATGCTCCCTTTATATCTTTCTCCACTTTAACAAAGAGGCTAAATCATGGCAGTCGTGTATAAACGGCTCACCCTCGCTGGCGAGATTCTGGCGAGCAGAAGCAACGTGTGGATTTTCTCCAGAAATGTATCATGTACTGTATGCTAAACTCCTTTGTCATCTGTGAAAACAAACCCCAAGGTGCAAACCACAAAGTGGTGTTTTTCTTCTTAAACAGTTCCTTTAAAATGTAAAGGTCTAGTCGAAGTGATTTTAATCTAACGTCAGTTCTTGGCTCATTACCATCCAGCTGTTGTGCTTTCACAATAAGGCTCTGTCAATGTGTGCTTTTCTGACTTACAGAATGAAGCAAGTCAGCATTCTCTCTAACTCGTTACAGCTTCAAACACGGCCTGGGTTTAAACTAAGCTGACCCAGCTACATTACGCGCCATTATTTATGAGATTCTATTTTTGGATTACTAGAAGACGAGGCAGGGTTCGGGTTTTAAAAGAGGATGGGAGTTCCCTGCAATTTAACAAAGGAGATAAAGATTGCATGGAAACGCATAAGCAGGATACAACACAAATATATACATATATACGAAGGGCGATCAAGTCAAACCGGGACTTTTGACTGTGCAGAATAACAGAACACGGTTATGAGAGTAAAAACCTCCCTTTATTTCTTGGAATACCATCAATGGAAAGAGTTTTCTCAGTAAGCCAGAGCCATGATCTTCACGTCTGAAACGCTGGCCTCCCAGGAACTCCATTAACGACCCAAACTTGGAGAGAGGTCAGGACCGTACGGTGGATGAGGCAATAACTCCCAGCCGAGTTCCTGTGATGTGCGAGTGGTGTTGGTAAATGATTGCATGTCTTCCGCAAATTGGCGACAATTTTTTATTTTTTTTAAGCTTTTCAAAAATCAGGCGTTAAACTCGCGGAATGTTCACGGTAACGACGACAGGGGCCTCGTGATGGTTTAAAATCTTTGAGATTTGGCGAGTGTCATCACCGTACTGTCCTTGAAGTCGATCCGGTGTAACATGACAAGTCTCGGTTTGACTCGAACGCCCCTCGTATAGCCGTATGAATTTTAAAATCGCTTAAACACAGACTAGCTTTGAAGTGTGATGAGCGTGCACTTAAGAAGCCATGATGCTTTGCATATGGATGAAGCGCTGATGAAGGGTGTCGCACTTGATTGCCACTTAAAGCCTGAAAGGTAAGGGTTTATTCTTTTTTTTTATGTTAACTTTTTATTTATTCACTGATTTATATATATAAAAATGTTTTTTCAAGAGTGTCCTGGCCAAGACATGCAGCACCCCGGTTCCAGACAAACAACTTGCAAAATGCCATTAATAAAGATAAAACCATAACACTAAACAACAAATTACAACACGGTTCGAACTTTATGAACCATCTACAATATGAGGTTACCTCTGTACAGCTCCTCCTTGCTCCACGTGAGCCACGATGATGCCGTGCGGTGAACGTTTGGAGCCACGGCCGCCCGTAATCTGGACGCCCAAGCCGTCCTGCCCCTTCACCATGTGCATCTTCCAGATACGACTGCCCTCCTTGGGCTGAAAGGGGGGGGGGGGGGGGGGAATACGATGAAAAGGGACAAAAATGTCATAAAGGAATCATTAAAGAAATTAATCAGAGGAACAAAAAGCTCCAACAAGAAGAGCTTGATGTAATGATTTATTCATTTTCTTAACAAAATCAATCAGTGTTTTTTAACCTTGGATACAAAGACATGAGAAATGCAGAATTGTTATCCTACTGTATTATATTAACATTGTAATATTCATTAATATATAAGAAGCATGACTCTGTTAAGGAATCTTTATTCATTTTTAACACTATTTAAAAAGATGCATTCTATCTCATTCACAAGATTTGTATTTAAAGAACTCGTCCGCCTAAAGCGGCGCTCAAGACCGCCAAAGGCCTTCGTCTCATGAAGGAACGATCAGGTCTTGATGCAATTACACCACACGCAAACCGAACTCTGTGAGCTCCAGCTGGTCTGCGGGTTAAAATTAGATCATGCACATTGAATCACTCCGCATCACTTCACTGCCTCTTCTTCTGCACGCTAAAATATGTCATGTGCAAAGTGTTATTTCCAATATTTCCGATCGAGCAAGATGCTCGAGCGCGCCAGTGCACGAAAGCGCGTTTGTTACTGTTCCGCAGGACGCCGGAGCTGAAAAAGAAAGCACGCTGATGGCTTTTCCATCGCACTCGGCCAGAATTCCTCTTCTTTAGAGAGCCCCATAAATACCGAGTGAGATATGTTAGGGAGCACCTGCTTCTGACAGCTTCTTAAGCTCGAGTCTGCGGCTCACAGCGTCAAAGCAACGTTTCATTAGTCCCAGTGCGTCCGAAGCTGCTAACGTCACTGGGACAAGAGACACATTCTGGTAGAGTAATGTTCCAGCGTTTTCGGCAGGAGGAGAAGGAGCTCAGGGGGTAAATATGCAGAACAGAACAGTGGATCGAGTTTAAACTGGTGTTTTGGGTGGAAATAAAATGCAGAAAGGGTGAGAAAGGAAATGTGTGATGAGGATAATTTTGGTTTTATTTACAGAATAGTTGATTTTTATGAGATGTCACAGGTACTCTTAGTACTTTTAACACCCTTTATATAAATAAAAACTTTTACTGACTTCAACTTTCTTGTACTGTATGTGCACAAAATGCATTTCCACTTGCTCTTGATGATTTGGGTTGCCAGATCACACTGACAAAATCCCACAGAGCTATTGCTGAAACTCACCCACTACAATTATGGGGAAAAACTTCTGGCCTCAGTACCAAAAAGTATCCCTTTTTTTAATATCATTATTATTATTATTATTACATTTAAATTACCAAATAATAAACATTTTAATTCACAAAATAATGATTGAAAAATTGGCTTCATCATTAAAAATAAATGTAATCATGCCCATATTTCATTGAATGTAACGATTAACTATTGAATTTTATTACATTCAAGATTTTCTTTAAACATCGGAGACACAGTGTGCACTTGTTCCACACACCAAGTAGTGCCCTTGTTCAGAGATTAATGATTATTTGAACACCCGTGAAGTCTAAATTAAACAGGTGAGTGCTGCTATGCTCTATATCAGCACTTGTGCAATGCCTCTCATCCAATCAGATTACTCGGTCAGAACTAAATGTTGTATAATATATAATATTCTGCTTGATGCACAGCCTCTCTACTCTCTATCACATGACTGTATGTTGAATCATGATGCTGATCATGTTATTCTGTACAGTTAATGATATTTGCTATGGGAAGTTTTTTTGTTTTTTTTTTGGACAAAATGACCAGTTTTGTCTTTAAGTGGTGACCAGAGCTAAGCAAAGCAAAGCACATAAATCCTGTACTTAAGTAGAGATTTCCTAGGGCAAATATCACTCAAGTAAAAGTAGAAGTTCAAAATTAGTGAATAATAAACATTTCCATTCACAAATAAATGACTGAAAAATTAGTCCACATCATTAACCCACTGCTACACCCCCAGTGGTTGGGTTATGCAACAGCATACAGAAATGTAGTGAAGTAAAAGTACAGATATTTGCTGTACTTTTGAGCGGAGTAAAAGTACAAAATTGTCCTCTAATAAAAATACTCAAGTAAAGGAGATATAAGTGGAATATGTACTTAAGTACGGTACTGAAGAACATGTAGAGAGTTACACCCCCTCTCTGGTGGGGACACAAACTTAACCCCCACTGTGTTAGTCTTACTTTAACATACCCGTGATTGTCATATTCCGGTTCTGATTTTCTAACCCGAGATGCTAAGATGTAGTGCTGAATGTTCTGTCACGTGGACATGAACACAGACCCTCTGTATTAATACCGACCTGAACCGGAGACATGAAAGAGACTCAGCTCCTTTTTAATGCTAATATTGTCACATCAAAAGTATTCAATTAAAAGACCATAAGAGGCCAATGTAAATGATGCTCTTGGCCGCGAGAAGGTAAGCAAGCAAAAAAAGGACCTCATATTTTTACAACAGTTTGAGATTAAATAAAGTGCTGGTTTTCGCAGCTGAAGTGTGTGTTAAAGCTTGCGAAACACCCACGGATTTAACTTGTTAGCAGTTCGAACCTGAATCTTCTATGGAAGCGAAATTATATCGATGCTCTCGCTTTCCTGTATTCAAAGCAGGTCTGCGAATGTTGATTTGTTGGGTTTGCTTTTACACCAACACGCGGGGGTCAGAGCATGTTTGGAATTCAGAGCCTGAGAAAGTCTGAAGAGACATCGCGCAACATTTCTGACGTGCTAATGGACGAGTTGACTCACTCAGCATGTAGGCGCATGTTGGAAGCTAATGATGAGAGTGGAAACACCTCGCTGAAAGGCTGCTGAAGAGGGTGAATCACCAGCGCCAAACTCCTGCGAGCGTACGAGTCAATCTATACCTGAGATACTTTTCCAGAGGATGTTTTAATATAAAAAGAGAGAGCACTGCGTTTACAGGTTTTAAGTACTCTATATACGGAAAAGCCAAACATTACTGCGACTTAAGCGATGTCTGGCACAAGATACACTATATGGGCAAAAGTATTTGGCCAAACCTGTTAATTATTGAATTTAAGTGTTTCAATCCCCAGTGAAGGGCCATTTGTAATGCTTCAGACATCTTGGACAATCCTATGCTTCCAATTGTCCGGCAACAGTATGGGGAAGGCCCTTTTCTATTCCAACATGACTATGTCCAAGTGCACAAAGCAAGGACTATAAAGATATAAAGAACTTGACTGGCCCTAACACAGAGCCCTGTGACTTCAACCCCATGGAGCTACCTTTTGGATGAATTGAAATGGAGATTGCGAGCCAGGCTTTCTCGTCCAACATCAGTGCCTGACCTCATAAACGCTCTACAGAATGAATTCCCACAGAAACACTCAAAAATCTTGTGGACAGCCTTCCAAGAAAAGTGGAAGCTGTTATAGCTGCAAAAGAGGGATCGACTTCCTGTGTACGGGAAGCTGTTATGTCCATCCTGATCTCTGGACGGAAATCTAAACACCGTTAGAAACCTAAGGGACGGTGGAAGTGACATAAATCGTTATCAGTGCTCCAAACAAAGGTTCAAATCGCTTCGTATTGAAGTCGTATACGCATAGTTGTGTTCGGGTCATTCCTTCAACGATAGCTCAACTTCATTTCATTAGTTATTTCAACGTTCAGAAACATCTTTGACCCGACAGAAAGCGTCATCACAACTTTGTTACTGTATGACTACATTACAACTCTGATCCAAGAATACAAATAAACAAGTGTGACAAAGTTCCCAGAAGACCTGTCGCATTTTCTCCAGAATGCTCAGTAAAAGCTACCGGCTCATTTACTTAAAAATCTGCATAACCGTTTATCTGACAACTAATTTTATTTTTATTTTTTTTCTTTAAGCAAGGAGTTGTCACACCAGATATTGACTGTTTATTTTATTAACGTTTAGTTAACGTTTGTTAAAGTTTCTTCTATACAGAAATGTTTAAGCATGATTCAAAATGTACAAGTAGATAATAAGTAAGAATAATATCCATAACAATGACGATTGATACCGTAATCGTCTTGGCCTTGCACGTCTATCTATAAAAAATGATTTTTTTCAAATTGTTTGGTGCAGCCTGTTCTTTTAGTATGCTAATAACGGCCCAACCTCTCTTCCACGGCACGGAGATCATGTGACCTGAGACCTAATTATAATTTTCATGGCGGATACAGAGACATAAGCGGAAGCTTTTTGCGGAATCTGTCCAGAAAAATCTTCACTTGTTTGGGTTTCCGACATCTTGTTTGTTTTGACACTTGTCCATGCCTGTCACGTGACCGTTGCATTTGCATACTCATTAATATTCATTAGCGTCTGCCAAAGATGGGCGTGTACACAGGATCAGCCTTGTCTGAATTGTTTCACTGTTTATACAACACATCGTATTTGCTATAGTGACTTTATTTTTTTTTTTCTTTTCATTTATTAATACACATTCTAACGTGTAATATACATTTTGAGAACTCTTAATTTCATTATTTTCTAAGACATCATCGACATCTTTAACTGGCTCATTACGCAACATTTTATTTTGCTAACAATTCACACAAATAAATGATTTCATGCGTAATCTTTAGTGCAGAATTACTTTAAAACTATAACGCCAAAGTGTTTACAGCATAGAAAGTCACTTGTGGAAGAGTTCAGCTGAATGATGAATCTTCCCGACCTGCTCCACATTACACACTCGTCAGCTGCACTATGATTTACACTGATGTGTATATTTTTCAGAACTGAAACGTCTCCACGAGTGTGTGCTACCTCTCAGAGTTATTACAAAAGCACGAGTCATACCATCAGTCATCCATTGTCAATCACACACCACATAACTAACACGTCTATCATCACCGAGCTGTCGTTCCCAAGATAAGCGAGACCATCGTGTAAAAATAAGCAGTGCTATAAGCAGCTGTTGGCTGTTGTGATGCTTTTGCTAAAGACGTGTGTTTTCATTTAATCTACTCTACTCAAAATAAGACAGATATAACTTCAAGCGGATCCTGCTTCTCTAAAGTGGTTTGAAAAAAAAAAAAAAAAAAAAAACTGTTCTCTGGAAAGGAAAAAAAACTTTCTCGTCTTTTAAAAGCTGCATGAAGGGTCGAGATCAAACTGCTAGAACTTCTGGTGCAAACCCTTGGAGCTGATGAGAGCAACCACGAGCAGATGAATTCATCTGCCTGAGAAGCCAGAAGGCTTATTTTTGAGCTTGCGAGTGACATCGTAAGGCCTCTGTACTCGAGGGAACGCCACACAGTTAGATTAGATCAGAAACACATGCCCTTGGCCACGCTGCGGTTTCGAAAATAACGCCATGATGCGCTGGAGAACTGTTTTCATTCTAACTGTTCGGAAGGAAAACAGAGTAACTGAATGAATTAAGCTCATTGAAAAATGATGTCGAGATCACAGCAGATATTTTAGATTTGGATCAAAAAGAGTCATGCTGGTAAAGGATTGTACAGCAGTACAAACACTGCAGAACCGATTGTACACCAGCATGATGGCTGTAGGAGCCCTAAGTGCTATTAGTACACTGTGAAGACTGATCACATAATCAGATAATGAATACTAACGCTGTGAAACATTGTCTCGGTTTAATTCAAACTGGGCATCGCCATTTTTCATTAAAAACACTGTTGTCTGATTCGTCTTAAGCAGCTATATTTCTGATAGTTTTAAAGCATTGAAAAACTACTAAGAGTACCTAATATGCTTTGAAATGCTGTGCAAATTGTATTGTTGATTTAGAAAAAAATAGAAAAAAAAAAAAAATTCCATTTGCTCCACACTCCAGTCCAGCAGGTGGCGGTAATGCACAAACCACCCATTAATTAAAAACTAGAAGACGAAGCGATACTCTCATTTTTTGCCAATGGAAAACCTCCGGCTCTGAAAAATGAGCCCAAAGTGGAAGTACCGAAACATGCAGTTCCGTGAATGTCCACCGGGGTATCCGCCGGATCCAAAAGTGAGTCAATCCCCATTTAGGACAACATTATAGTACTCAAATCTGTCCGAATTAAACTGTCCATTTGTGACAATTGTACAGTGGTGGATTTATACTCATCTCATCAGTTAATTATATTAAGCAATAAGTTTACCCATAATTAGGGGCGTGGCCAATTTGACTCACCGATGCATCGCAGGTGTCAAACCGCTAGCTGGCTGATATGCTACACTTTTGCTAACTAGAAGGAGTAATATTATAATAAAGGTTCAAATTAAACACCATAGCATTTTAAATTTACAAGTTAAAGCTAATCTAGCTAGCTTGTGGTAACAGAGGTAAATAGGCATGTTCCAACTTTCAGATGACCAGAGTTTCCACAGTTAAGCTTATACAGTCTGGTATTTGTGAAAGATTAAATGGTTTTAAGTTTTTTGAATTATAAATTTTATATATTTTTTTACATTTGAAAGTTCACTTATCCATGAATATCACTTCATCCTGTATACAGGGTCACAGGGGGCCTGGAGCCTATCCCAGGAGACTTGGGGCACGAGGCGGGGTACACTCTGGACAGGGTGCCAATCTATCGCAGGGCACACACATACATACACACTCACACACTCATTCACACACTTTGGGCAATTGTGGGTGGAAAACCACCAAGCTTGGATGGAACATGGAACCTGGATGGGAATCGAACCCGGACCCTGAAGGTGCAAGGTGACACTGAGCCGTGAATCGATTCTGAATCAAAACTTGATCCAACAATTCAATTAACTTTTGAGTCCATCAACAAAAGAATGTTTAAATTGCACAGCTCGAAATAATATGTGCTAATAACAATAAATCAAGAAGTGTTTGTTAATACAAGATAATGATGTTCCCGTTACAGATCTAAAAAGAAGGATGTTCGAGAACACTACGAACGGGCTTTGTAGAGAACGTCACGCCTGTTTTCCTCGAGCAATGTCTCACCCTGGTGCAACTAAACAGGGCGGTGTAAATTCCCACACCAATTTGCAATGCTTTTTATATTCGGAGAGCGAGCGGCGGGGCTGCATCGGGGGCAAATGTGCGAGTACACAAACTTGTGCACACAGACACATGCAGTAAACACATGCAGTAAACACACGCCTATCAATCTGTGATAAAATGTATGAACTGAAATTCGCTGCCATTATTAGGACTACTAATTGTTTCCGTCTTTTCAGACTTATCACAGCTCGAATTAAAGAAAAGGCTAAAAAATGATCAGAGTCATAACCCGGTCGACCTGAGCCTTCTGAAAAACTTGATCATGCTGTTCGAAGATCTGAAAACAACAACACTCTCAATCTAAACGTACTAATAGCTCTAAACCTTAGTTGCACACGTCTGATCATGAAAAAAACAATAAAAGTGTATATAAAATAAAGTAATAAAGAAATAAAGCAAGTTCTACTCTCATAACTGTGTTCGGTCATTTTGCACAATCACAAGTCCCGCTTTGACTCGAACGCCCCTCATATCAATGTAATGTAATGCGCGTATTTGCTTGGTGTCAGTCACACTGAATCTATAAAGGTGTTACCTGGCTGGATGGTTCATTCCTTCCTGTGTGAGACCTGAAGCTCTCCGACAGGCGTGAGTTCGAGCGCCCGGACACAGCGGTAGTGCCGATATCGTTGCTTAGCGCTACGGAGTGACCGGTGACTGGACGCTCCTCGGTCGGCGTGCCCAGCGGAGAGCTGGGCTCTGGATGTGGAGCCTCGGTCTCCATGGAAGAGTAGCCATTTTCATGCTTGTGATCTCGGACGCCGTTGCTGTCCTTGCTACTGTCTCGGCTAAACGAGGAGCGAGAGATGACGCCAAACTTGCGTGTCCGTTTGCCATTCTGAGCGGGACTGCCGAGCGCAGGCTCTGAACGCGCGCCGCCGCAGTGCTCGGTGGGAATTTCCGCGCAACCACCGCTGCCGTTGCATGCAGGGAGAGGGGCTTTGCGCTTGATCCTCCGCAACATGATCAGGTAGATGTAGCCGCCATTCCAGCACTGGTCCGCCAGGTAGCTGAGGACAAAGGAGGAAGAAAATTTTATGCGGTGAATTGAATGCGGGACAAGCTGGAAAACTTCTTTAAAAAGCATTTTTTCCCCCATAACATACAACTACTTCAGAGTCTAAGAGTAACGTCAGTGGTGGAGGTTTTGTACAGCGAGTCAAGGAATTTATTTGAATTAAATGTAGTGCTCATATAAAGTAGGCGCTAGAAAACACCCCTTAAAGCAAATTACTCTCACCCATCTGGCACTTTTCCAACAGGCGCCTGCAGACTTTTCAGTATCTACTCGCAGTCAAATCTCATATTCGTGTGATACTATTGGTCCCTGCAAACGCAGTGTTTCCTGAATAACAGTACAGGCGTTACAGGCGGCCACGCCAACGAGACCCCCACCATGCCAAACCTTAGGGCACAAGACGGGGTACACCCTGGACGGGGGTGCCAATCCATCGCAGGGTGCACACACACACACTCATTCACACATTACAGGAAATTTGGGGATGCCAATTACGTAGCATAACCTGCATGTCTTTGGACTGTGGGAGAAAACCGGAGTACCCGGAAACCCACCAAGCTCCATGTGCACAGAATGCAAGGCGACAGTGCTAACCCCTAAGTCACAGTGCAACCGGACGAGAAGCAAAGAAAGAATGTGAACGTCAGCATCGTTAACATGTAGGGTGATGAACGTGAGTGAGTGCCGTATACGATATCCCAGAAATCGGTGTTTCGAGAGCAAGCGAGCGAAAGTAAGAGAGAGAGAATGCATACAGTACAATACACTGCACGGCCATTGTTGCCAATTCAGAATGGTCAAATTATTAGCATGCATCAAGAAGCAAGACGTATTATTAGCACAGATTTTAGTGCATGCACACAAAACCTTTATCTCTAGAGGAACACTCCATCCCCTAATACCATACGGTACATATTTAAATATGTGCAACTTTCGTATCTGATTTCTACAGGAAGCTGTGGTTGTTATAACTCATACTGTAGCTGAGACAAATTCGATCAGTCATCCATCAGTCTCTAATCACAGGAAGACCAGCAGTCATAAGGAAGTCATGTCAGACGCCATATCTACAATAGGAATCGAAGCTTTCATCATGATATGTGATGATACCAACCTTTAAATGCAGATGGCTAATATAAGTCAAGCTTCATAATGAATAATCACGGAGCCGATGCTGCGCGTGTATACTGTCGCTAAATATTAACTTCACTAATTCTAACCTGCTTACGGAAAGCATGTAGTCAATCATTTGTTACTCGTTTTGCACGGTTTGGGATTACGATGTCACATGGTGCCACATAAAAGGTGACCTTCGGACGAAAGGTCACGAGCATAAAGCATAAACAAATGGAGAATTCTAAAAGCAGAACGTAACACACACCTTTAATTCAAGTAAGGATGAAGAAGTCGATGCATCGCTGTAAGCATGGCAGAGTCTCTTTTTTAGAGAGACTCTGCCATGCGTACAGGAGAACAAAAGCTCTGGCTCATAGACCTCGCTAACAATGACTGGGAAACACACTAACAAAGCTTTTGCTTACAGCCACAAACAGTAAGCCTGATTTACATAGGCAGCGATGAGCTACTGAAAGAACTGTGTGTGTGTGTGTGTGTGTGTGTGTGTGTATGTGTGTGAGAGAGAGAGAGAGACAATGTGCATGTACCAGAGCATTGCAAAAACAATTCTTTCCTAGTCTTGGTGGAAATCTCACCAACAATACCTGTGCAACAAAAACCGCGTTTTCATGGATGTGACTCGATTTTGAACGACTTCCTTGAAATTGTTCAATTGACCTGGACGGAAAACGAGTTGTACCTCAACAGGAAACTTTCAACGTGCTCCTTGTCCTTGTATTGTAATAGGGGTTTTTATATGTGTGTCGCCTAGAATCATAGGCAACACATAGGAAGCACTATACATCATCTCACGTCGACTTTATATTGATTATCAATTACATGGATCATAGGCACCCAAGGGTCAACCCATGCCTGCGGGGAGGAAAGGCTAGTGCTGAATCAAAAAGTCAATTCTGGCCAACGTACAGCAGAAAGGCACCAGGACACCCAGTGCACCACAGTTCACCGTAGGCAAAGACACAAAGCTGCTGACCCGGCCTCCAAATTCCCCACTCCGATCATGCGCCCATGGGATGCACCAGACAATCAAGTCTGATCCACGGAGGCCCCATCCTGTAGCCCACAGCACCCGAAGGATTTGCCGTTAACTTCCCGGTGCCAGACTCCACAGCACACCTCGAGAGGTTTTAGGAATTATGCCTAAAGGAAGGAACCAGAGTTGCCCTGGGGCACAAGGGGAAGCCGAAACCTAGGTGGTTATAATGATAATGTTTGGTTAAATTGCTGAAATTACACTTCACATATGAAATCCGGTCTCCGGCCCATGACTGAACATTCTGACAATCTATACAAAACAACAAAGAAGTCATGTGCAGGAAACTGCAAATCTGCTGAGAAGCTGATTCCCTAAACCAGGGGGCTAGTGTTCGTGCAAAAAAAACGTCCAGATGTTTCAGCAGCCAAACACTTTGAATTCAGTCTTCTGAAACAGAGCTCCTCGCTACATTAAAGTTCCTTTTAGCCTGGGTGAGAGAACGCACATCCTGCCTGCCTGTGTGCATGCAAAGAAAATAACAAAGCTCTGACCCAATTCTGCCATGTTTTGTCTTCCTATAATCGCTCGTCCCAGCGACGTTTCCTTCCTTTCCATATAATGCAATATTATCAGATCAGTAAAACAGGAATAACGTGTAGAAATGTGCAAAGTAGCTCAAAACAAAGGAAGTCAAAATCTATAAAGACGATATTCTGGAATACTTGGGAAGTACTGGATTTTTGTGTACAGTATATACTGTAGACATAGTGGTGTGAAGGAGTGTTTGCCCCCTTACTGATTTCTTTTTTTTTTTTGCATCTTTGTTACACTTTAATGTTTCAGATCATCAAACAAATGTAAGCTTTAGTCGAAGATAACACAAGTAAACACATCATGCAGTTTTTAAATGAAGGTTTTTATTATTAAGGGAAAACAAAATCCAAAACTACATAGCCCTGTGTGAATAAGTGTTTGCCCCGCCCCCTAAACTTAATAACTGGTTGGGCCGCCCTTAGCAGCAACAACTGCAATCAAGCATTTTTCGATAACTAGTCTGCTACAGCACAGTGGAGGAATTTTGGCCCACTCATCTTTGCAGAATTGCTGTAGTTCAGCCACATTGCAGGGTTTTCGAGCATGAACCGCCTTTTTAAGGTCATGCCACAGCATCTCAATAGGATTCAGGTCAGGACTTTGACTAGGCCACTCCGAAGTCTTCATTTTGTTTTTCTTCAGCCATTCGGAAGTGGACTTGCTGGTGTGCTTTGGATCATTGTCCTGCTGCAGAACCCAAGTTCGTTTCAGCTTGAGGTCACAAACATTCTCCTTCAGGATATTTTGGTACACAGCAGGATTCATGGCTTAAAAATAACTTTTTCACACCACTGTATATGAAACAAGAACAATCCAGACTTGAAATCTTTTCAGATGCAAAAAATTAAGACGTCGAATCCACATAAAAGACGGCACGAGCAGAGGGTTCGATCCGATCTGTGTGCATGTTCTCCGCATGCTTGATGGGTTTCCTCCGGGTACTCCAGTTTCCTCCCACATTCCAAAAACATGCAGATTAGGCTAAATGGTGTTTCCAAATTGCCTGTAATGTGCGAGAGTGTGTGAATGTGCATGTGTGTGCCCTGTGATGGACTGGCGCTCCGTTCAGGGCGTAGCCCGCCTCATGTCTGGGACAGACACCAGACCTCCAGTAACCCAGAATGAATACATGATGACTTCCATGCTCTCATTATCCATTTTTTGTTGTTGTTTTCGGATTAATGAACATTGTCCATATTTTTGATTACCTTGTGCTAACCAAGCATAGCTCACTTCAGTTTCATCTGACATCCTTAAATTTTGGCCCTTTATTAAACTGTCGTCAGCTCCAATCCAATCTACTCCTTGAGCAGCACATTTATTGGCAGCTCCGCAAACTGTTTGCAAAAAAGTTTGAAGCACTTTTCAATTGTCCGTAAGGTCGTTGTATGGTGGTTCATTCAAATTTCCCAAGAAGTTCATGACAATGATTCGGTGCAGTTTGAGTCCGAGTTTCCTGTACTTAGCTCTGACCTCAACTTCACTAAACACATCTGGGATGTACTGGAGCTCCTCCTCTCCTAAAGCACTTGTGGCTGAATAAACACAAAGTTTCAAAATCGAATGAGACGCCTTCCAAGAGGAGTGGAGCTTATTACAAGAATAAAGAGGGACTAAATCTGGAACGGTTCCGGATCAGAGAAATGAACAAATAAAACTATGATTGTGGGTGTAGTTATGCCGTCTTAAAGGTGTTATAGAGTGAAATATTATGCCTATATTAATTAATCTGACAGTGGCACTAGACAGAACTGAAGTCTGTGTACCAGCAGTGTAGTGGTTAGCACTGTCGCCGTGCACCTCCAGGTTCCAGGTTCCATTCCCACCTCGGGATCTGTGTGCATGGAGTTTGCATGTTCTCCCTGTTCTTGGTGGGTTTCCTCCGTAACTGGTGCAGGATCGGTCTGTAACGGGGCGCAACAGTTTTTCGATTAAAACTTCAAGCAGCGTGTATAAAAATGGTACGGCGTACGGTACAGTATAGCGCGGTAAACAGTTCAGGGAGCAATGCTTTAAGCGTTGTGTAGAGACACACTCACAGACACACCGTGGGCCAGGTCGCGTCAGCAAAAATACAGCCCTCTAGACTCCCCCTCACTCCACCTCTATTGCAGATACAGTATAACTGGATGCACACTTGGTGAAACAGCAGCAGCAGGCAGTCTAGGGAGGTTAAATTGTGATGTAATTCGGTTTTTCACAATGAGGTCAGTCACCAACACCTGCCAAACTGCAACCACTGGCAATTACAGTGACCAGGCCAAAAACGCAGACTGGAACCATAATTATGCTGAATAGCATGGACATGATTATGACCACAACCGAAACTGGATGAAACTATATTATTGATGCTAGTATCTGCACTCTTACATCAATCATAGTGACACTAGATCTTCATGGACGTCTGTGAGCTCAGGCAAAGCAGACGGAACGGACAGCATTTTCCTCCGCGAGTGTTACGTCATTCCGACTCTAAACATACTGTAGTGCTTTTGACCTCTTTCTAAGTGACGTGCTTATCAATAGATTACATTATTGTACAGTGCTTTCTCAACATACAAACAATACACGCCTTAAGAAGTGAAATTTTGAAAGAAATTGGCCTGGCAGTGCGAAGCATTTGTGGCATCTGGGCTGCCGAACCGAACGCCGTTTGTTGAACGCATATCCGGCTCGCGTCTATGTCGCGCATGCGCATAGGTTGCATGTACGTCCTAGGTCCGTTCAAAACGTTTTTGCATCAGTGGAAAGCCAAGTGGAGCTTTTTTTCTTTTTGCATTTTGTGCAAGAAACGAGGATGTAGCAAAAGGAAAACTAAGCCACTTTCAGTTTAGTTTTTTTAAACAGCTGGTGCCATGAGGAATCATAAATTAAGGTTAAGTGAGGTTTAATGTCTATATATATTATATATATATTTAATGTCTATATTAATAAAATTTCTATATATTCTACTTCATTTACATGTGTTTTCTAAATGTTTTGATTGTTTTTAAATGCAGGTCGGCACGGTCGCTTAGTGGTTAGCACTGTCGCCTCGCACCTCCAGGATCCGGGTTCGATTCCCATCTCTGTGTGCATTGAGTTTGCATGTTCTCCTGCACAGTCCAAAAACATGCAGATTAGGTTAATTGGTGTTCCCAAATTGCCCGTAGTGTGTTCTTGAGTGTGTGTGTGTGTGTATATGAGTGTACCCCTAAGTCTCCTGGCATAGGCGCAGGCCTCACAACCCTGTATAGAGGATAAAGCGGTATAGACGATAAGTTTAAGTGTGTTTTTATACGCAAAAATATGATCAAAGTGTTAGAAATTGATAATATTGGTAATACTTTTGGGTGGCATGAACACATTATCTGAATTTACATTATTTCTTATGGGAAAATGTGTTTCACAATACAAACTCTTGCCTTAAGAACTCACCTCCAGAATGGATTAAATTTGTATACCGCTGTATGTCTAACTAACTAACTAACTAACTAAAGTGTGTAACTGAATGCTGATCTTCATGCCTCATGTTGCTCTTAGACACCACTCGCTGTTAAAGCCTTGGCTCTAAATACTTTATGACACTCATAACACACTGGTGATTATATTCCCAAAGATTACTGTAGGATGATTTTGGATGCATGTCTGAACATCTTCCCCCAAGGACTCACCTTCTGGGAGAAAAAATTGTTAAAAGACGTTTAAAAGTAATGGGATTTTTTTTTAAAGCGCTGTGGGGCAATTCCATGCAAAGATCAGCTTTCCCATGGGAATAAAAACAGGCATCATTCATAGGGATCCTATGAATCATACGGTAAAATCCCTACATATGACAACACCATGAGGATGAAGTCCAATGCTGAGGATCAGAAAGCACAAAGGAGAGAGAGAGAGAGAGAGAGAGAGAGAGAGAGAGAGAGAGAGGAAATGACTAGATGTAATTTAATGATGCTGATTTAATAATTTCATAACTGTTTTCATAATTAGTATTTAAAAAATTTCATGTTTACATTCACTATTCAAGCATGTTCTTTATACGGTTTGTAGAGAACTGATTCAGACACGTCGCATCCATGACACGAAAATGTCACATCCTTTACTCCAGTTTACCCGAAATCATTTATTTAAAATTTAAAAATCGACACTTTTGCGTTAATTCCATTTAGTTTTTCGGGATACAACTGTAATGCTTTCTGCACTCGTCTCACAGAGTTCGACTTTTCTTCATCCATACCGTACGAGTCCGAATGTCACATCCAGAACGCTGGAACCACTCAATAGGATAAATAGATAAATAAACTAACATACCTCATAATATTACTCATATACAATATATTGTATATAAAAATACGGAAGCAAGAGTCTGATGAAAGGAAAGCAAAAATGCATAGGGATTATAATAAACACTGTCCTGACTCGCTCCACTGTGTAACTTAACTCCATGTGATCTGATAAAAAGCCCAAACAAAGGGAAGCAAAGCAAAGCTGTGACCTCGGCTCTGGCACGCTCTCGGTTTCAGACCCTTTTTTTCTCCCTGGAGCTGAGTGTCGGTTAGAGCACTTAAGAGTTACGGAAGCACGGAGGATTTCATGAAGCCTTAACAAGCTTGAACTCGCTTCCCGAGGAAAAAGGAGCAGGGGAGGATAAAGCCGGCTACGCTGAGCCTCCGGGATCGCAGATCGCGCTCGGGAGCGACTCTTGTGTAGGAAGTTAGGAAAAGTCCGTTTCAGATTGAATGATGTGTACACAAGTGATGTACAAATACATGATCAGAAATCATTTCTCCACTAGTTTTTCCAAAATTCTGGAAATGAAGGGGGGAAAAAAAACCTACTATAAAGTTATGTATTAATTCATGTTCCACCACACCGACTTCAAAATCCATGTTTTAAAATGATTTTTTTTTTTTTAATTTAGACATGTTGCGATTCCTCTGTAATCCTGCAGGTGGTCCACTCTAAACTATTCACACACTGTCAGGCAGAACAGCGTCCTCAAAATCAGGATATTTTGTATATTAAGTATCGCGATAATATTTTTTCGCTGCTGAATCCCATCCCTATAAACTTCCTCTACAGACATTTCTCCGTCCGACACCGGTCCGACTCGTTTGTCGCCGATGTATAGTACAGTATAGCTGCAGCTCGGTCCATTCATACCCGACATAGTGCCATTCATAAGGTTAATAAATAACTCCTACAATGGCACTGAAGCAGAAAGATTATTATGACAAAAGCAGAGATTGTAATGGATTATGCACGATAATAGAAAGAATTTCCTTGAAATGTTGTGCTGTTATAAGGGCGGTGCTTCGCTGGCGCTGGCATTAGTGGAATAAAAGCAACAGGGTGTGAAGTTATGGGAATATAATAATAATAATAAACGACACACAGGTACTATTTTGAATCGGCTTTGTTTCCAATAACAGCATGTTTCCTGGAGTGTTTCATTCCTCCTATACCACAGCACTTCGGATTAAACTCCATACTTATAATGTATATATCTTCAGTACTTCCTGTGCCCTCTCTTTTCCATCGCTTAATATTAGCAATAATAATCATAATAATATATGTATATATTAATAATATATATAATGAATGACCACACCATGCCTTTTTGAACTTCTACAAGGGGAACCGAAACACCTTATCAATCATGCGTAAGGGCAGTCAGGCATTTTTATTACACCATACACAGATCATTACATAACGAGAAGCGTGTGATATTTACACTCCAACCGTTTACGGACCCTCTGACATTATGACCTTACTTGTTGTCAGCAGGATTATGGAAAATAGTGTGCGATTCATTATAAAGACACAGTGACTGTAAATGCGAGAAATGAGCAAAAAAATCATAGTCATTTAATCCTGTGAAGTAAAACAGAAATATGCATACAGTCCAATCCAGCTATTTCCAGATCTCGCTTCCCATCATGTGCAAGGAGGCATTTAGTTTTAGCGCAAAAGGATTCTTATTAGTACCGCCTACCGGTAAATATAGCACCGGTCAAAAGTTTGGACACACCCTCTAATTCAATATACAGGTCCTTCTCAAAAAATTAGCATACTGTGATAAAGTTCATTATTTTCTGTAATGTACTGATAAACATTAGACTTTCATCTATTTTAGATTCATTACACACAACTGAAGTAGTTCAAGCCTTTTATTGTTTTAATATTGATGATTTTGGCATACAGC